>QBDW01006560.1:0-19129 GCA_003261595.1 Maconellicoccus hirsutus | reverse complement strand
AATTGGCTTGAATCGGCTTGAATGGCTTGAATCGGCTTGCTTGAATGGCTTGAATCGGCTTGAATTGGCTTGAATTGGCTTGAATCGGCTTGAATTGGCTTGAATCGGCTTGAATCGGCTTGAATTGGATCGGATCGGCTTGAATTGAATCAAATTGGATCGAATTGGATGGGATCGAATCGAATCGGATCAAATTTGATTGAATTGGATGAAATTGGATCGGATTGGATTGGATCTGATTTGATTTGATTGATATCAATGCTACGTCTTTTCATCTAACTTAGTGTGTTATTTTCTTAATAATTCATATGTCTGTCTTTTGGAATTTGGACTTCAGGGAGGTGTCTGTTCACTATATTGTGTGTGCAAACTGTACATTTCATCATTTTTATTCAGTGGTAGCACTGTTATTTTTTGAGTTTTTTGTGGGCGGGGGATTATTAAAAACGTGATTGTTC
Organism: Maconellicoccus hirsutus; assembly: GCA_003261595.1. Taxonomy (NCBI): domain Eukaryota; kingdom Metazoa; phylum Arthropoda; class Insecta; order Hemiptera; family Pseudococcidae; genus Maconellicoccus; species Maconellicoccus hirsutus. The sequence continues at coordinate 18,671 of QBDW01006560.1, read as the reverse complement.
GAGTATGATGAAATAAAGGACGAACTTCAAAGTGGGACCCACATTTTCGTAATTCATTATTTCTTCGTTATATGACGTATTATTATCGATTTCTTCAAGTTTTTCTTTTGATTCGGCATGCATCGTGCTTGAGCGATGCGAAACACTGCGAAATCTTGGATGAGTGCTTAATGCAATACCAGTGTATAAGCCAAATACTACAATTTTTTCCATAATAATTGGGTTCCAGTGTATTCATACCCTGCCACTTTTTTAAATTTGGTGTTAGTAACACACTCAGTATATGAACCATCTTATCACAAAATAATGTTCGACAAAGAGAGATTTATTCAGCAACACGTTTATTAAATTCAAAATGATAAAATATCATTAAAAAATTACAAAATATGGTAATAATTAAATTCGGATACTTAAACACTCTGTTATTATCTTTGGTTAAAACTCGTCGTTATCACTATTCAAACTCAATATATAAGTAGGTAATTAGGTATACATAAAATACAAAATAGTAATGCATTAAATCATTGATACGCGTATCATTTATAACAAATGACACATGAAAATACCAAAATCATTGCGTTTCCTTCTTTTATGGTAGAAACGCTTCATCACGAGGGAAATAAATCATTTCGATACCAGATCATCACCTCTTGACGCTTAAAAATAAATAAATCTAAAGCTTCATAGACAGCGCATTGTCCTAGGGAATAAATTACAGAAGTAGCTATGGACTGAAACCATACACCACTGCTACTCGATGGAAGAATTCAGCGAGGGCATGCTTCAGTGACGGATGCGTTGCATGAGCTGTAAGACTGCGAACCCCGTTAAACAAGACTGGAAGCAATATACGAAACACCTCGTCGTCCAACTGAGCCAAAATATCGAATACCGATATCAATACTTCCGCCCAAACAGCAAGATGAGCTTCGCTATCCTGATTGGAACAACAAAACAATGAGAAAAAATGACACGAATTGTGTGTTCTCTGAAAATCCATGAAAATTGTTTTGACACATTGTGTATAATTTTTAATCGATACTTCGCCCCTTGTTTTTCTAAAATGGTAAAATATTCTACTCGACTTTACGGTGAGAAAATACAAAAATATTGTTATGTTTACATGTATCGGAAAACTGGTTTCTTTGATATCTTATAGTTATTTTGTGTCCAGTTTCCGCTCACGTTCAACAGTATTCATTGCAAGATTCGATTTCGATTCACCCTAAGCTTAAGCACAAGTGAAAAGAAAGCTTATACAACGATAACAATACTTGTTATGACGCAGACGCGGAGCGGCAAGAGGAGATAGGACTGAACAACATTGACATATGATGCACTTAACACCTGAATGAGGACCCAATTAATTACCACGTATATACCGCCGCTTGCACGTAATAAAAACTAAAGCGACAGTGCTCAAGACACGTGATGCCCACCCACCATTAAATATAACAATAGCACATCTCTTTTACATGACATATAATACTTCTTAATTTATTCATCGTCAACTTGTACATATATAACACCCTCAAGCTAAGTAGATTCTTGTACTGTGTTATTGAATTAAAACCAATACTCATGCTAACCTTATTAATGCTGCTTTTCCTTTGCTGTTCGATTTCCGGTGGCAAAGGTTCCATGACGCCTATATTACTGTTGTAATGCAAAGATGGTTTTCTTTTTGGCAAATGACTAGTTGTTGGTAACATTGTGCAGGACTTTTTACGTTTCATGTATTCTTCGACAACCGAATCAATGCTTCTGCTACTGGCCATCATATATACTGACTCAACATCATCATCAGGACCACATTTATCACCCTCGTTTGTAACGCCATTGCTGTCTTGTTCGTCTTTGATATCTTTACCTGTATCTTTACTGTCGTCGTCGTTATCAGTAGTCAAAGACATGAAATCGGAAAAAGTGAATGGTTTCTTTTTGCTGCATTCCATATCGTCAACAGAATCGTCGACGTTTAGGGATTTCATTTGCGACGTCACGTTTTCACCACTTTCGCCATTTTCTAGACTAATTGATAATCGAGTACGATTCAATTCTGGAAAATCTTCGGTTTGCGAAATTAAAAAGAAAATGGGTTGATCGCAAACTGAATCGATGACCGAATACATGCCGTCTTTATCTAGCACAACGTCGATATACTTTTCACAAAGTCTGTCGAAGCTTTGTCTCAAGCAAAATATGTAAACGACGAATGGCTCGTATTGATGTGAGAGCAAGTGGTTCAATGAGAATTCATTGCTGGATTCGTATCTGCCACAAAATGTAAAAATAATTTTTTTCTTCATTCAGTTCATATAGATCAATCGTGGTACTTACTTCAAATCAAATTTTTCCATGTGATCTTTGACCTTATCCAAGGTCACTTGGTATTTCTGCGATTCATACAAATATAATTCAAATAACGCGATAATCTTGAGAGTCCAACAAGCTCCGGCTTGTTTGTATAAGTTCGTAGCTTTCTCCAAACCAGCTACCTTTTGTAATAGGAACTTCAAACCGGGACGAGAATCAAAAGAAATGGCTTTTTCATACGAAAAATCCAGACAACTGAATAATATATTAATATGCGTCTGATTCATGTAGGAAGTCAATCCGTATAATTTAGGTTCATTTTTTTCATTTTTCGACAATTTCGCAGACGGAACGGCTGCTGGGGTTTGCAAAAGAACATTCGCTAAGCTGCAAAAGAAAGTGATCGAAGTTGAAAATAATCCATTCACGGTTTTAATTTACAGAATAAATCCATCTTACCTCGGTACAACTCTTGGGGTACCTTGTATCAGTAGTGTAGCGATAGTTTGAAGTATAAGCTGATTGGCTAACAGTCCAATGACGATATTACGATAGGGGATTCGAATCACAGAATGACTATCAGATCCTTCCATTGGACATAGCAACAAAACGTAACTCCTTTCTTCATCTATTTCGCAATCGGACTGTTTAAATTCATCGTATTGATTCTCCAGCAAAAAGATCTACAAACGATTTCGATATTAATTTCAATCATCCTTTTGATAGAATCAGGGCCATGCAGAGAAAATCCGAGCCCCGGAGAAAAATTATACAGACTCCCTTTCTCTTGAAAGGGCCCTACATTTTTTCTAAGGGCCGTTCATTTTTTTCCAAAGGACCTGTTATTTTTTACAGGGGCTTAAAATGCACGCGGGTCCCGAAAAAAATCCAAACACAAGAGGAAACCCTCCCTTCCCCCATTCTGGTCGAGCGCGGATAGAAGCATCATCGTTTTATTCACCTGTTGCGAAAGCTGCTTAATCCTGTAATTTTCCTCGGCCGTTGAATCCTTCCTGGCGGCAACCTTGACCTGGGCTAAATCACCGTAAAAACTCTGCGAACACGGATAAAAAGCGGCCATCAATTGCATCAGAGGATGCAATGATAGTACGCATGCTTTATGTATGGTTAAACAGGCCACCATCCATAATTCGTCATTCAACAAAGGTCCCACGCTAAGGATCATATGTCTGTAAACAAAACAACATGACGAAAGTTACGCAAAAACTAGTTACCATGAAAATACTATCAAAATATATCGATGCAGAGCTCTCTTCTCTTTTCATTGCCGAGTACTCGTCTTCATTTCTTTCTTCGGTGATACAGATTTTTTTTTAAAAAGCAACAACGTACATGTTTAATCAAATGCGACAACAGGCTGTCAAGCGATGTTAACCGCAGATTGGGAAAAATATTGACAACCCGACTGGTCAGTAAATTAAAAAAATACAACTCCGGCACGCAGTTATTCAATATCTCGCCAACAATATTCATAACAAAGTTACAACAGAAGTTATTGTGGATGGTGACCAGAATGACATATATCTTACGGGTGAATGGGTAAATCTTAATTCATGCGAAAAAAACTCGTCTGATTAAAAAGTAGAAAAAAATAATGAATTTCTTTCATTATAAACTTCACGTTGTTATGAATTAGTTGCGAGTTTTCATCTCTCAATCCCCCTTTTCCACGTTGAATAAGTGTTACAGTATCCGCTAATAATTCTTCGATCGAGTAAACGATATCACAGAGTCTTCGATGAATAAAACATCGATATATTACGATAGTTTTGCGCTTGATTGCAGCACATACACGGGTTGATGAATTGAGATAAAAAAGCGAATCTCATACTATGAACAAATTACCTCAAACATGCGCAGCCCAGTCTCGTGATTGCTTCTTTCGAATGAGCGATTAATTCGATGAACAAAATCATTGATTGTTTGAACATCAATGTTGCTTTGTCGATGCCGGAATTTTCTGAAAATTTATATTGAATTGCAATCATCAAAAAGCAGGTAATTTTTTCAGTTCGTGGTAAAATGAACCAAATATCGACTGAATATTCAACAAATGAACTAAATACCCGCTAAATATTGAACATATCCAACAATGAGATCGGTCAAGGTGCCGCAGCTTTGTTTGAAATTCACCATCACAGCGGGATCTACGCAATCTGTCGTAGATCCCATCGCGATTTTACGCAACCAGTGTTGCATAAACGGCAACAAAATATTATTCACGCAAAACAACGCGAATTCCATTCCTGCGGAAATTCCCATTTGTAAATTAACGAAATATTAATCGTTTTTCGTGATGAGAAAAAATAATTAGCGCGAGACATGAAAATACATCAATACAGCAATAATTACCTCGAATAATTGACGGAAAATATGTTAACCTGCGTTGAAAATGACTCATGTGAGCCTTTAAGTAGGCAGCATAGGCAACCGCATCAACATTAATGATGATTGAATTGTTGCACATGACTAACTAGGATCTTCTGATCAAAGTGTTTGCATAAGCAACAACACGGCAAGCTGTTGATTACAAATTTCGCGTCAGTTTTACTTACTTCCGACGGTGAATTGTTTTTCTTCAAGTAAAATACAGTAACTTTTGTACGAATGAAATTCAGTTTAATTAAATTTCATTTATAAATGTCTAATAGGCTCAAGACGGAACTGCAGGTATAGTGGGTTGCATAACTAATTTTGTAGGAAAAAGCACTAACATAGCTGTAATTGCTCGGGAAAATAGTAATCGCAGATTATGGCTCTATCAGACAAATAGGTTAGTCTGAGAATATTATACCGAAAAATTGCTCAATTTTATGAAAAATTGAAGTTACAGGACCTTATCTTGAGGTTTTTAGGATACAACAACTTCTGTATGTTGATCAAACGTAACAATTTTATGATATGATATCCTAAAACAACACTTGTTTGTCCGCTAAAACGATATTCCATAATTTAAATTTTTCTGCATAGTCACACGGATTTTAGTGCTTTTCCATACAAAAATTAGTTATGCAACTCACTATACCCGTAGTCCCATCTTGAGTCAATTTATCTGCTTCAGGAGGAAAGTGACCGTCGCACGCCTTGAACGTATCTCACTTCTGACGTCTCTTAATGCCAATTCAACAAATTTTTTGCAAGCAGTAAGCACCACAAAAGCACTTAATTTCTACCAAATAAACGCATCATATAAAAGCAACTGAGAAATCTATCGAAAAGCCCACACGTTCAACTCACCTGGTATAGATCTCAAATCTTGTAAAATAACGAACAACATATCCAAAGCTTGCGATTGGTATTTGCCAATAGCAACCATACACGTAAACGATAAACTTTCGATCATCGAAGCCCAAACCCTAAGAACGCCGCTAGGTTTATCGATTTGTGATAACGACGTCTCGTTCGAGGCGTTTATCAACAAAGGTTGATACATGGAATCGAAAGTTTGAGGGGCGTTGTCGTCATCAAAATACACGATATCTTTATCAGGAACCTCGGGATCAATTTTCGATAAGTTGATTTGAACGCTAAAACAAACTCATTATTAGCCTCCTTTTGTGCCTTTTTTTAAGAATTCACTCACTTATGAGCAGTATGGAAAACCGGACAGGCGGGCATATTGAACATAGATCCTAGGATAGTGCAACATTGATGAAGGTATTTCAATGCAGCGGATGCCAGAGCTAATCCTTTTTCGTCGTCTTGAGAATCCTCAGGAATTATTTCATCTACGAATATGACGTTATGGTTTTATAGTACAACTTCGTTGATTCATTTACAGGGCTGTGCAGAGAAAATCTGAGCCCGGGGGAAAAATTATGCAACCGGTCATGTTTGAAAATAAAAGATGAAAAACAAGAAAAAGTGTCAATAAAAAATAAAAGAGACAAAAAAAATTTTCGGTGTTGATGGGGATCGATCAGTCGATCGTCCTACAACGCGAGTAGGACTGAACCACTGGCCCACTCGCTCATAAAGTGTGTCGTGCGATGGTATTTAACGACTAATCGATCAACCAATCGATGCATCTGTGTTCACAAATCTTCTCACATTTCCTTTAGCTTTCTATTTTTTACCTTTCATTCACTTTTTCTTATAATTCTCTTTTCTACATGCAGAGTTGCGATCAATTGCTCCTTTGTGTCTTTCCTCTTCTAAATTCCATTAAAACAATGTTCCGAGTTGGGAAATCCCTCTTCCCCCTTTTCTGGTTGGGCCTGGTCATTCACCAGCAGTCCAGCACTGAAACTTACCTGTTCCTTTGGCATGTCTCAAAAGACAAGCTATGAAATCAACTGCGGCATTAGAAAACACAAGGGTGTTGTCTGTGTCGAGAAAGACCTTGAAAACGTTGATTAACGATGCCAAATGCACGCTGCTAATTACTCGTAAACCACCAAATAATGATCTCCAACCTGATCTTATATCAGCCCTGTTACCTTCCACAAACTCGCAAATGCAACTAACAATCTACAACAAAAATTCCAAATATACAAAATATTCTCGTTGATCGATAAATACTTTACAAGGTTCGTACTTGATCTTGAATATCTGAATCACAAAGTTCTAGACACAGAAGTATCTCAAATGGTTTAAAAAGCGCTTCGTTGAAATGAAAATGAGGCAATTCAACTTGTTCGTTCAAAAGTGCTGTGATAGCGTCATGAATACATATCACTGATATTTTCGAAATAGCTTGTTCTTTATTACAGGCAGCCTAAAAAATTCCTTCGTGAAGTACACATCGAATAAAAGAAAACCTAAAACTGAAAATCTGAACTCTGTACCTCGATATAATGCGGTCCCACGAGAGACCATATCTTCATAATATGTAATAAAGGCCTTCCGCTTCTAATACATTTCAGCATAACTTGATTAATTCTGGTTAAAAATAAACTATGATCTGATTCAACATTAAACGAAATCTTCCCAATGTTTCTCAACTTCCACCACTGCTTGTTTAACATTTCAGAGGTTGAAACGCGAGAAAATAATTGTTGATGCGACACCGCGCATAAATTTTTGACGAAACTCATCAAAGCTTCTAAATTCAATTTCAGCGCGGCTTCTTCGAATAATCTAAATAAATAGATTCAAAATTTGAGAAATTCCACCAAAACTTGATTCATTTTACTCTTTCCACCCCCTTACCTATCGATTTTCTGAGATAAGAGGCAAATAACATGCGAGGCTACTTCATTACTCAGAATACCACCGTTACTTTCGGCTTTACTTTCGGTAATAATTTCAGAGATGGTTTGTTCACTCGAAGTAATTACAGGCGAAGGTGATGTAGCCAGGAAACTATAAACGTCCATTCTGAAAAGTGATGTCGATTTTAGTAAGTAACTCCAAAATGTATGTTATCACACGACGTGCGTACATTTCATCGTCGACATTTTCATTCGGATTTAAAGATAATTTTAACGTTTCTGAGGCACTCATAGCGTTCGTATTGTCACCTTGGTTATTCTTCTTAGTATGAGTAAATTTCCTCAATACAGATTCGTTGGTTTGTTTGAATAATTTCTGCTCTAAATGGCAAACGTACGATGTACATCTGCGAAAAACGTATTTTTTTAAAAATTGCTCTCTTCTAAATCACAAAAATACGAGTATATTAAATTTATATACTTGAAAATATGTTTCCAAGAATCCGGCGAATGACTACCTAGTTCTAGACCACAACTCAATATGACATCCATACTTAAAGCCTGCGATACATGCAATTTATGATTATTCTCGAGAAACATCAAAGGCGATGTTATCTTATCATTAGGCACATCCGGACACGCAGCGCCGACAATTAATGAAAACACATGACCGCATCGACTCTGCAGTCCTATAAAAAATATTTCCCTGTATTGATCATCGATAAAAGTTTTATAACACTTGAAATAAAGTTTACCGAGAACGTTCGTAAGTTCGGCAGCTTTTTGGAGACTTTCTAAACTATTGGAAAAACAATTCTTCAAGAAAAATTCGTTATTTTTGTTCTTTCGCAGTAGCTTGATCCTGGAACTGTTACTGTGTCCAGCAGAATATTGTAAAGTGGTAGATAACACATCCAGGATAGAATCCCAACAACACGTTAATATTCTACGACTCATTTTTCGACCTAATGAAAAGATTATTTGGTTAGTCGTATTTCAATCTAGATTTAAAATACAGGGTGTCTCAATACAGGTTAGCACCCCTTCAATAGTAATGTAGACAACCCATGCTACGTTTATGAGTGCATGTTTGCCGACCATGTAAATTGAAGGAACGTAGATATGCTAAGTTGAAATTTTTTTCAGTTTTATTTTGGATTTTTGACGATGCGTCACTCGACAATCGTGATAGATAGAAAGTTGCACTTGGCGCCGTTGGAAAGTTAACTTTATGCAGAATTTTTTAACGGGGTTGATCATTGTGTTAGTTGATCAAGGGGCCCTGTACCTTATTAAACGCCCGAAAAAAGGTGTGTAAAAATTAGTCACGAAATTGAAAAAAAAATCAACTGAGCATATCTCTGCCCCTTCAATTCATAGGGTTGGCAAACATGCATATATGAACGTTTCATGATTTGACTGTGTTACTGGTGAAGGGGTGCTAACCTGTATCGAGACACCCTGTATGAAGCTATACCTGCTTCGATTTCTGCAGTCAATTCTGGCCTAGAACAAGCTCTTTCTAGTCGTTGGTAATCGGACAAGACGTGGCTACCGTTGCGGCTTAGATTTCCATCGATGTCTAATTGCATTTGCATCATATGAAAATTACACTATTTTAAAGAAATTTTAAAGTAAAAAATCATTTAAACCTGTTAGCAAATTTATCAATGGAAGATATTCGTCGTTTGTATTCGGGTCATAACCAGCATGTTGAAGGAAATTCGTCACCAATACTTGTTGATATAATTCCGAAAGCCAACTTGCAGATAAATACACCAAGATACCGCTACCATGCACTTCTTCAACGAATTGCTCCTTGAAACATTTTTGAATCAGAAATTTATTGGGAGACTGCGGCATTTTTCTGAGTAAAGTACATGTTATTATTAAGTAGGCACCTACTTCAGTCATGGGTAAATTTTCGCATTCGGTTTGATAATATCCGATATTAATTAACTTCAAATTAAACCTCAATGCGGTGTAAATCGCCAAGTAAATACCATCGGCATTCATAATGGTTGCTTGTTCGGTAATCATACCATTATCGATGACTCCTTTAACATTAAAAAGAGAATCAGCAAATATGGAAAATCGAACGAGCAAGTGGGTATTCCATTTACCTTGACAATACTTCGATGAAAATTCTTGCAAAGCTTCATCCACTTGTAAAGTACTTCTAAGTTGGAACAACGAAGGTAAAAATGATATCAAAGTTTTCACAAATTGACGAGCATTTTCGCGTTCCAAATCCAGTGATTTTGCCATTTTCTACGAGTCGAAATTATCCATCAAATAGGCCTCGATATTTCGAAATTTTTAAATCGTATTAAAACCACTACAAACCGTGTCAGTTTTGGGCATTGATTCAGTAATCGAAGCTCTTCGTACTTTATTCAACCGTTCAATTTCTTTTTCTTGCTTTTTACGCTCAGTCTCTGAACATTGCTCTTCGACCTTATGATTAAAAAGCACCTAAGTTATTATTTCAGCGTTACATAACATGATTTCATAACAAGACAACACTGACGTCGGATTCATTCAATCCTTCCTCAGGTCCTTCTGTATCCCCGCTACTGTGACCGCTGCTGCTTCGACTGACGCAGCTTACATTATCCGATGCTAATTTAAATTGCAATATTTCTCGATACACATTTGGTAGTCGAGCAGATGAATCATATGTTAAAGGTCCTAGACGACATTATCAATGAATTTTCTTCACGTAGAAAAAAAATTCGCCGAAAAATCAATATTACCGGAGTAGTCCGCATCGGTCATCGTACAAAACAACGCGTTAATTTTTTCCACGTATTTTTCATTTATTCCTTTCCCATTTGATAGTTCGGTTAAGGTCGATAATAAACTCGAAATGCACGAAACGCACGCGAATAAAATTTCCAATTGGCCGCAGTGGCTACTTTGTTCGATGGAATCCATAACCCTGATGATTGAAATCGTGAAATTGCGAAGATATAGATGAAATAAAATTGGCAACACTTACAATCTCGTAAGAGCCATGTCGCTTTGTTGGCAGAACTGCTGTTTATCATCTTCGATTAAAATTGGTCCCGCGAAATCAACCAATCTGTTTACGCTTCGTAGAATCTATTCGTATAATGAAGATGGTCGTTAAAAAATTATAAGTTTTTGAGAAATTCTAAATTTACCTCTTTTAAAGCTTTCAGAGCTTCTAAACGATGTTCTGGCGGTGGATAGAGTAACATTCGATGGTAAACTGATTCCAGTACTGGACGATGAGAGCCTACGCATCCCACCAATCTGACTAATTGGTTGCCGATGCTTTTTTTCCAAAGGGGAAAAATTTCGATTAAAAATTGAATTATTTACTCAAATTATCCTCTAATTCAAACAAAAATTTGAAATGTGCTAAATTTTTCATTTATTTTTGTCAACGGTTTACTCCCTCCCCCCTTTTAATCATTATATTAAAATTTTTCGATGAAAAAAATTACCTATAAATAGTCTTTGCTTGATAACTATCGAAACCCGGAGCAGTCGCAAGTCCTCCAGAGCCTCTACCAGTCTCTCCGCTTTCTCCAATTTGTCGATCTTCCCTCGAGATGAATTTCTTATCAACTCTGGGCGATCCCAAAAAGGCAATCAGGACGGGGCATAGTTTCTGCCACAGAAACGCGGTGAAATGTCTGTTTAAATGGATTTTCTGCGGCAAGCTCGATATCAAGGTGTGAAGGCATTCGAGGAAAAATACCACACTTTGGCAACACCTCCCTCCGCTAAATTCGTCGAAAAACGAAACACCTTTGGTAACATCTTGTTGCAAAAAATTCACCTTTTTGTGGCTCGGGAAAATCATACCTTTGGGTTTCGTCAACTTTACAACATATAAATTGTAATATAGGAATGGCTTCGTTGAAGCATAAAATTCCAGCGCTATTTGATGTTTTATTGGAATCGATTTCTTGGCATTCTTCATCTAACGATGAAAAAAATATAAATATCGAGCCAAGAAACTTGCGATGAAATAAAGCAAAAAAGGAAATTAGCGGTACGAAGTAGTAAATAGCTAAATTTCCAAAAACCTCGCTCGCTTAAAAGCGTCATTAATCCTGTCGCTACTATTTCGCATCACTTTACCTAAGAAATGACAAAACGAGCATAATATCTGACTACTGGCCGCCTGAGATGCCGACCTAATGGCCAAGCTACCATTTTCGTATACTTCCGAACACATAGTCAAAATCTGTATAATAATTCTCCCGTTAACGGTCCAGTACGTTGAACAGGCCACATATAACAACACCTACGGCGTTACCATCGAAACAATGAAATCCTTATGAGCTCGCAGCGAATTCATTACAAGCGGGGATGTAAATTTCGGATACCTTCAACATGTCAACTTGCGCATCGTCGGCTTGCGTCTGTATCGAATTAAAAGCATGTAGCAGCTGCGACGGAAACCACAACGAATCGTCTTCCGGTTCGAAGTTAGATTGAAATCTGTCGTCTCTGATCATTTTCTAAACACCGGACATCGGTAGTTTAAATTTTCAGACGAAAAATGTGGCGAAATTTGACGAAGTTTTTACTCACGTAAATCCCGCTAATGGCCAATGTTATCAACTTGTTGCGTTTCGTTTCCAGGGCTAATTTTATGACGTGAAAACATTTCGATCTCAAAACATGAGGCGAGTCTCGAGTACCGCATTGTTGGCATTCTAAAAATGCTGGAATTTTTTTTCCAGAGGTTATTAAACGGTATATTTGAGTAATAATTTTTCGATTCTTTTTTATAGCTTTGAAAAAAAATACAATTTGAATAAAAAATAAAAACCAAGCTAAAAATAACTACGTATTTTTCGAGGATTTTTTTAATAAAAATTATACTAAATTAATTTCAGCTTTCGAGATTAAATATTTTAGGAATAGGTCACGTGAGTCATACCGTAATGTAACTAACAATTAAGAATTCTAAAAACAATATTATTACTCAAGAAAATAGATAGAAAACATTATTATGAAGGGTGGTCTAACTTAAAAATTGAAGGGACGCCGAATTTTTGAACTTGTAAATACATCATTTTTTCCGCACTCAATAACTCGAGTAATTCTGTTGATAGAAAAAAATTTGTAATAACATTTTAGTAGATCTCATTACGTACAACAAAATCAGTTATTTGATAATTTTGCCTAATTTCCAATCTGAAGGAGTTACAAAGCGAAAAAGATTTCCACGCGATGCAGCGCCTTCAATATTGAAGATATGCCAAATTCCGTCTTCACCTTTTTTGGAAATTTTGATCGGCTCTACAAATAAATAGCAACAAAACTTGCATATCTTGAATATTGAAGGCGCTACATCGTGTAAAAATCTTTTTCGCTTTGTTACTCCTTCAGTATAGAAATTAGGCAAAAATATCAAATGACTGATTTTGCTACATGTAATGAGATCTACTGAATTGTACTTACAAATTTTTTCTTATCAACAGAATTGCTCGAGCTATTACATACTTACAGGTTGAAAAATTCGGTGCCCCTTCGATTTTCAAATTAGACCATCCTGCATAAAACGTTTTTTATCCATTTGGTAAATTATTGTTCGTTACTTGTGTTTCACGTAACCATTACCTTCCCCTCCTCCGCTTCCAGTTTATGAATTTTTCCAACTTTTATTTCTTTTTGAAACATGAGCTTTACACCACTGAATAATTATAATTTGGTTTTGATGGCGTCGCATTCGATTTTAAAATATGAAGTGTTTTCTTTCGAATTTTATAAATTATTCAACAAAAACGATCGAAGGACACTTTTTCGGGTTTGAAAAATGACCACACGGAACTTGTACGATGACTAATATCAACAAGAAAATTACCATATGCATCCATAGCAGCCTTATGGACAGTGGAAAATTTATAATTTAACGCTTCTTTGGATAAATTCGACAGTAAATCTTCCATAGCGGCTTTTCGAACGATCGAGAGTTCGATAATCGTAATTAAAAACCTTATTCAAAACAAAACCATATGGTTTCTTATCACAACATGAAAATACACTACGTAAAAAAAAAGTTCATAACAAAAAACACCGAAAATTATTTCCTACAAATTGACTTAATTTCTTTTAAAATAGAACTATTAGGCGAAAAAAAGATACAAATGAGACGAAACTGTTTCAAAGAGGAAAATTTTTTTGGTAACTTTAATATCTCCGAACTTTTGCAAACAACTGAAAACTTCGACGGCAGCGGACTATTTACGGATGAAAAATCGATAAAAGCGCGCGTTTGATAAACATTTCCGCCAACGCGGAGAAATCAGTGTTGCCTTTATTGAAAACCAAAAACATTATAGGTCGTGTTGCCGATGGAAGATTATGCTTAGTAAGCGAATTTTTTCCAGGTGTGAAAATTTAAATTTTATTTAGATAATGGGGTTTTAAACATTGAAAATAATATCATTGATTGCGGGGTCGAAAAGAGAAAATCCGGGGTCCCAGAAAAAACTATACAGACTTCCTTCTCTTATAAGAGCCCGATATTTTTTCCAAGGGCTGGTCATTTTTTACTAGGACTTAAACGCACGTGGGCCCTTGAAGAAATCCGGGCCTTGGGGAAAACCATAAGAATCCCCTTCTCTTGAAAGGGCCCGATATTTTTTCCAAGGGCCGGTCATTTTTTTCGAAGGGCTCGTTAATTTTTACAAGGGATTAAACGCACGCGGGCCCTTAAAGAAATCCGGGCCCGGGGAAAACCCCTTCCCCCTTCTAGTTGGGGTCCGGGGAAAAACTATATGGACCCCCTTCTCTTGAAAGGGCCAATATTTTTCCAAGAGCTGATCATTTTTTACAAGGGCTTAAACGCACGCGGGCCCTTAAAGAAATCCGGGCCCGGGGAAAACCCCTTCCCCCTTCTAGTTGTGGTCCGGGGAAAAACTATATGGACCCCCTTCTCTCGAAAGGGCTCGATATTTTTTCCAAGGGCCGGTAATTTTTTCCAAAGGGCTCGTTATTTTTTACAAGGACTTAATCGCACGTGGGCCCTTGAAGAAATCCGGGCCTTGGGGAAAAACCATAAGCATCTCCTCTTGAAAGGGCTTGATATTTTTTCCAAGGGCCGGTCATTTTTTCCAAAGGACTCGTTATTTTTTACAAGGGATTAAACGCACGCTGGCCCTTAAAGAAATCCGGGCCCGCGGAAACCCCTTTCCCCTTCTAGTTGGGCCCGATCAATGGAATTCGTGAAATTGCAACGGCAAAAGTCAGTAGAAAATCGAGTATTTGATTGAACGAATACGTAATTCAGTTTAAGTAACAAATTAAAGATAAATTATATTTAAAAACGTTTGTTGCGTAAATTACAATAAATAAAAACAACATAATAAATAGCTTACCTCAGTAAATAAACAATTAATTACAAAAACAATAATGCATAAATAATTCTATACGTCGCTTTACAACGCGAATGCTTAATCATTAAAATATTGCACAAAATGCCCCTTTTCATTTTTTTTTTTCAAATGCTTAATTAACTAAAATGTTTTAAACGATATTTAAATTAACACATTACTTAAATACTATAAAACTGTCCTCAAAAAAATTTATAACTAAAAAATGAGTATGACGAGGTACCTTTGGGTACTCAAAATTACCTTAAAACATATTTCTTTCAACATAGAAATTTTAAAATATAGGTAAAATTATTCTAACACGATAATAATTGCATTTTTAATGCTTTGAAACTTATAACGAAATCTACGACTAATAATACTGATTGAAGACGCTGGACACAAGTTGAACTTGTAAAAATAAAATCTTAAAAAAATTCATTACTACACTAAAATTTATCGGTAGGTTAAAATAAAAAATACCTAAAAAATGTTTCAACATTATAACGAAACTTTTCACAGCAAAATTCTTAGAAAAAACGAAATGGCTAAAATTGTATAAAAACTAATTAAGTACAACCGATTTAATTAAGGAGTAAAACATAATAGAAAACAAAACAATCATGCAAAAATAAAAAATAACAAAAAAAGTAAGAAAAATAAATAACAAATAGGTAAATTAAAATTCTTATAATGCAGTCTATTAACACTCAAAAAGTACACATAAAAAAACTATCTCATAGTATAATCCTTTTCATCGGAGGAATAAGGAACGCAATACGGATTTTGATTGTAAGGCCTTCCAATAGTAGCATAGCTGGGTCTCAGCGGAGGTGATATAGAAGGAGATGACGCCATTTTTGATGGCAACGTCGAAGTATAATTAGGATTATAAGCGTACATCGACGGTGAGACTTTGATACAAGGACATGCTGGATTATTACAATGAACTTGTAACATAGATGGCATTGTAGTTAAAGCACCACCGTAAGGATCAAACCTATTCGACATTCTTAATCTAATAATACAAATAATTATTATGAGCAATGCTATAAATGCTACGACACCTCCTACGATACCTATAATCAATGTGTCGTCGTTATTCACAATGGTCATACCGGCCTGTGGAGGTTTTACGGTCATTTGAGCTTTGGCTGTTGTGACAGGAGGTAATGACCAAATAATATCAGGTTCTGTTGTTAATCTTTGAGTTTGTCTACTCATTTTGATTATAGTTACCGCCGAAGTTGTCGCGGTGGGTGATGTTGGACTGGTGGTCGTTTGTTTGTTGACATCGCATGTTAGATTATCGTCGGCTATTTCGATTAAGAATTTACCACTTAGATACGCAGGTGATGAGCATTTTATACCGAATGCTAACCCGCTTCGGCGTAATGCTCTGACACCGCAATCACATTGTATAGGATTAGTCTCTAATCCTTTAATTGTTAAGTGACCCCGACGATCATCCAGACTAGTTAAAAATTGTGGTATGAGGGTAGTTAATTGGTTATTACTGAGATCCAACGTTACCGTCGATGATCTAGGTAACGGTATAAGTAACCCGGGTGGAATAGAGTTTAAAGATGTGTTTGATATTTTGACCACAACATTTGGCATCTTCAATCCCGCCAGCGCTCCTGATGACAGAGAGGTAACTCGTTGACCCCAAATACCGATATAATGCAATCTGGAATTCATAGCAGCTGAAAGTTGCTCGCTACCAACAGTTGGATCTTTCACTTCGATATTTAACATTTCCAACGAACTTAAATGGTGCAGAATTCCAGCAACGTCTAAATATCCCAATTTGCTATAACCATATAAATCCAGTTCCACTAAATTGGCGAAATTTTTAAACGACGATTTTTCTATTTTAACGCAATTCTCTAAACTCGACATTTTCAATTTTTTCACAGAATCCAAACCTTCAAAGTCTTTTTGAACGATGTTCATAATAGGATTCGTGGAAATATCGAGGGCTTGTAAATTCTTCAATTTTGTCCAGATTTTTGATAGATTCGAAATATCTGATATGTTATTATTCGATACGTCCAAGCCTTCTAGGAGAGTTATACGTTCGAATATTTTTTCTGGTAATTCGGAAATCGAATTACGAGATAGATTTAAATATTGGATGAACGGTGTTTCCAGTCTACCAACCTGAGTTATTCCAGTACCAGCTAAGTTCAATTTTCGCGCTGTTTTAGGCTCGCTCAGAATATTATTTATTGATTCTTCCGAAAGAGGATTATACGATAAATCTAGCTCTTTGATATTAATGATGACTGTGTCGTCTGCGGGAATATCTCTTATGTCATTATACGATAAATCTATCGACATTAAAAAGAAATATTGTTTTTGTAAACTACGCAACGGCGCTGTGACGAATTTGTTATTTGATAAATTTATATACTCGAGCATGCGTACTTTAGCGCGATCAAAAATACTATCTGGTAACTCAGCTAAGGAATTATTTTTCAGATTTAATTTCTCGATGCGATTCAAACCTTGGAATGTCCGTTCGCCGATTTTTTCAACGTTGTTGTTGGATAAATCGATGATTTGTAATTGCGTAGAATTATGGAACGCGGTTTCACTAACGATTTCGATATCGTTATCGTTCAATTTTAAAATTTTCAGTCTAGGGAGACGACCAAAATCGAATTCATCGAGAGTCTTTAAAACGTTACCGCTTAAATCGACCTCTTGCAGGTATTCCAATCCTGTGATCAATTCGCCGGGGAAGAAGTTGAATTTATTACGAGCTAAATTAATGATTCGTAGATTCGGATGAACTTTAAACGATGTTGGGAATAAATAGCTTATTTGATTATCCGATAGGTCCATTTTTTCTATAGATGTGCCGTTACTTTTCCATGTAATGAAAAATTCGCCTTTGAAAGTAGTCAAGTGGTTTCTCTTAAGGTTTAACTCTTTTAGGGATCGTAACCCGACGAAAATTCCGCTTTTCAGGTTGGAAATATTGTTACCGGCTAAATTCAAGTATAACAAGTTGTTCAATACATCGAAAACACCTTCTGGTATATCGGCGATCATATTATTTGACAGCGAGAGCCACTCGAGTGTGCCGCATTTCATGAATAACTCGGGTGTCAGAGCTTTTAACGAATTATAGCTCAGATCCAAAATATTCAGTAATGTTAATGGTTGAAAAAGTCGCACAGGTATCATGTTCAATTGAAAATTATGGCTGAGATTTAAATGCAATAAGGATGGCATCATTACAAATGAAGTAGGAGATATTTCTTTCAATTGGCTGTTCGAAACGTCTAGGAAATTCAAACTTTGCAAGACGACGGGTTCTTCGAGCATAAGTGATGATATACGATTACCGCGTAGATTCAAAGATATGAGTGATTTTTCTAATCCAGCGAACGTGTGAGGTTCGATGTTCACTAATAAATTACCGCTCAAATCGAGGGTTCTTAATTTCTTGAAATTCTGCAAAAAAAATAAAAAGAATCAGCTTGCGTACAAGTCCTCGACACAATGTGACATTTTAATGTTACTTCGCGACAATTGTATTCGTCTATATGTTATTTAATGTTGAATGTCACTCGTAACCGTGACAAGTCACTGTAACGATGACGTCATTATAACATTTCACTTGACATGCTACCATGACATGATCACATGTCACTACTGACCATAACTTATCATCTATGACATGATATGATTTTTTGTTTAACATGAATATAAGACACGTGACATGTTTTGAGAAGAAAACAGTCACCTGACCTGTCATCACGTATCATCATCACGCTTATTGCCATGACATCATGACATTTCACTATAA
>QBDW01006558.1:0-26524 GCA_003261595.1 Maconellicoccus hirsutus | reverse complement strand
ACTTGAACTCGAACAGCGTAATAGAAATTTTTTGGTTTTTATTAAATACCTCCCCCCCTATGCGGCCAAAATTCTTGAAAGTTGGCCTAGGTAATTAGAGTACCATACCTCAAAAACTGTTGTGGGTAATTTTGATTTTTTTCAAAAACTTGGGGGAGGAGGTGCTAAAATGTCGAAAATTTGGTTTTTGGAGCATAACTCCCCTTCTATGGGACCAAAAAGGTTCAAATTTTGGATTTGGAGGTTAAATACGATTTAAAGAAAAGTACTATTTCAAAATTTTTATATCTCAATTTTGGCACCTCCCCCCCAATTTGGGGCTTTTAAAATCAAAATTTGCCCTTTGCTTTGTTAGAGGCATCAAGTGTAGATCAAGAGCTTTCATTTAAAAAAAAAATCAGCTTCCTAACTGTAACTGGGGCTGCATGAAAATTATCTGAACTTTTTTGCTTGTAGCTATTATATAATGATATATATATAAATCATATGGAACTGCAATGTGAAAGTCGCCCTACATAGGCGGAGCCTATGTTCCCCTCACACTTCTATTTTGACACGCTCCGTTCGCCTATGGTGAAATATCCAGATATAAGGTTTGTTCGGGCGACCTACAGAAACTGCACAACCTGTGTAAGGTACAAAAACATGTGGAAGGAAAAGTTAAACATTGTGTAAGAAGCGCCCGAACGATGTTGTGTAACTTTCGTTTGTTTTGTGCGTCGTTTTGATAAAAATGGTGGATGGTGTGTTGTCGTGGTTTTGTACCAACTTATTCAATTATTTTGCTCAATTCATTTTGTTTAATTTAATTATGGAATTAAATAATAATTATTCTGTTACTTTCGATGCTGAGGGGAAATTGATGCTTCAGGATGAAGGTTTGTAATCAAAATTACTATACTGAACTATTACAGCGATTGATTGATTGTTAATATCTTGAATTATGAATTTGATTATATAATTTGATATAATAGCTGGAGTTTTGTGGATGGTGAAGGAGTCGGCAGAGGTAGCTCAGCAAAGCAATGAAATAGCCCCTGCAACGAAAAATACTGAAGATGGTAAGATTGAATGAGTCAAAAATATAAATTTAAGTCAAAAATATAAATTTATATTCATTGCAATATTTGTGTTTAGCTCCTCATATTTCTCCAGTGGTACCAGAGCCAGCAGAAGTAGCTGAGCAAAGTGAGCCAACAGCCCCTACAACTAATACCGAAGATGGTAAGATTGAATGAATCAAATAGCAGTAATGTATTCATTGTGATATTATTTTGTTTATTTTGTTTATTATAGTACAATGGACAGACATCCAGACCAAACTCTTTCTAAATATCTATGAAGAGAATAAGGATGCAATGGGGGTGAAATATAAAACAAAGGCAAAAAAGTGGGAGCATATTGCCGCAGAAATGCGAAAACATGGAAGCAATTTTACTGGGCAGCAATGTAGAAATAGATTCGCTACGTTGGAAAGGGCATATAAAAGAGTTATGGATCATAACAAAAAAACTGGCAGAAACCACATGAAGATAGCTGTCTCGGAAGATGTAAAACTGTAAGTAGTATTATATTACTTTCAGTTTCATAGCAGTCATCATTGTTATTACAATTTAGAATTTCATAATTATTTGAATGAGCAATGTTTTGTTTTTGTTTTGTAGAATGCTGACAAATATTTTTTCAAAAAAAGACAATGTCACATTACCGCCAATAATAGATGAGGAAAGCGATATGAGTTCGCGGACAATTAATACTGAGTTGGATTATGAAGATCCAAATGAAAACCCTGATAGCCCTCCTTCCACACCATCAACTTCTTTTACAACTGCACAGCCATGGACATCTACTTCTACAACCCCAAATCCATTGACATGTACTTCTACAACCCCACAATCAAGTAGTACACCTACTCTACAAAGTGATACTTTGCTGCCACCACCAAACAAAAGAACCAAACCTACTTTAGTTTCTGAGCTGAAAAAATTGCGTGAACAGCAAAGAGACTTAGGTGATCGCAAATTAAAAAAATTGGAGGAATATGTACAGGAAACGAAACGTCACAACGAGTTAATTGAGGAGCACAATAACTTATTGAAGAGATTGTTGGAGAAGTAGCTGTAATACTACTTTAACAAATTTACTGGAGTGATTTAGTTTTAATTTTTAAACAATTTTTGTATGTTTATATTTCATTTCGTTTTGCTTTATCGGCATTTTTATCTGGATTATTATTGGAGGTACAAACAGCATGTGGGTATGGGGTATCCTTTGCTTCAGGATCGATTCCTAATAACTTTAAATCACTGGATTTGCATATGTTATGGAGAACAAAACAAGCTCGGATGAAATGAGAAAGAGTTTTATGTCCCTTCAATTTACAATAATATAGCTGTCGAAACCGTTGTTTGAGAATTCCAAAACTATTTTCTATCATCACCCTCGATTTGCTTAAGCGATTGTTGAAAAACTTTTGTGCTGCACTTAAATGTCCATTATCACGGTACGGTGTTAACAATTTTTCAGATAAGGGATATGCAGAGTCACCTAGTAAAAGAAAATCTGAAAAAAAAAATAAAGTAAAATAAAGTTCCTGCAAAAGCATATTTCAGTAATCACTCTTTTGTTGTATTTACCTTTCGGCAATGCTTGCAGTTTTTCTGGGAGTACAGAACATCGAAAAGCACGAGCATCATGGACACTGCCTGGATACCCAATTGATACGTGAATGAATCACTTTCCAGCTTCATTTCTTCGACAGTGGGCCATTTAATGTAAATTGGAGCTAAACTACTTATAAAGGAAATCGTTCGACGAATGATGGAATGAACAGTACTGATACTTATGTTGAAAAGATTGCTTACATCTCTATAACTAACGCATTCGTGTCCGCAAAACCATAAGAACACTGTCAAACTTTTGGCTGGCAAACTCACTAGATGTTGCGAAATTATATCCTCATAAATATCAGACTTCGAATACATTTCAGCTAAATCTTTAAATACATCTCTTGACACACGAAAAAATCTAACAAATTCATCGTCTGAAAATGCGGTTACCGTTTCCTCGAAAAAGTTGATGACAGATACTCTAGGGACAGTTACAAACTTTTGTAAAATTGTAGAGACTTCTTTATCTAGTTCCTCATCGGAGTCATCAACAAACAAATCTATACTTTCGTTCTTACATAAATACATTGTGGTATCAAAATCAGGGGGTCTTGTGGAAATTTATAAAATCTTCGATTACGAATTAAAAATTAAAATTAGCACAGAGTTGAGTAGGTTGCTAGACCTACCCAACTCTGTCTCTTTCGGTATCGTGAGAGTGCACCACCGGCGAACCGGTTGTGCTCCGACGCTACGTGGAAGTCTGCCACGTATGTGGCAGACGACTGCGTTCTGGACCTTTAACGGAATAAGACGTAGTCTCCTATTTTGAATTTTCCTATCGTTTTTCCTATCAATTTTCCCTGCAAAAATAACGTAAATATTTAATTAATTAATGATAGATAATTTGTGATCAATTTAATTTTTCATGCGATTGTTTTAAATTAATTTGTGTTAAATTCGAGATATATGTGTTAG
This sequence comes from Maconellicoccus hirsutus, assembly GCA_003261595.1. Lineage (NCBI taxonomy): Eukaryota > Metazoa > Arthropoda > Insecta > Hemiptera > Pseudococcidae > Maconellicoccus > Maconellicoccus hirsutus. The sequence continues at coordinate 22,937 of QBDW01006558.1, read as the reverse complement.
TGGTAGGCGTCCGAGGAGCCATCGTCGACAGGCCATAAAGATAAGTTTTATTTTGTTTTATTATAATTAGAATTATAATGTTTTAAGAGCCAATTAGGCTAGTTCATTTTTATATTATTTAAACTCGTTGATTGTTTCGTTTAATTAATATAGTCGATTGTTAGGCTAATCAGCCTCCTTTGTTTTTTTCCGACCCTAACCTATTCGGTCATCATCCCCCGTGGGATGATCCAGCTGCCATGCTGGAGCTTCTAAATTAAATCCTGAGGAAGGCAGCCCAAATTATGTTTTTATTATTTGTGTTAAGACGCTGCTGCCTCCATCGGGTGACCCCACAACCTACTTTGAGATTCTCATGTTGTTGAGAAGGGCCGTTTCAGCGTGACGGTCCGATAATATGTGTGTCGGTTTATCGCATATAAACCAAAACTGACACCACATATTATTTATATGGCGCCCAACGTGGGGCCCGAAGGATGGCAAGTTTGGTTAATGCCTTCCTAGGGTTTAAAAGCTCGCGAGGCTGCATCTAAAGTTAGGCCTACGTTAAAAATAGTAGGTATTTAAAATTATTAAATTAAAAAGAACCCTTACTAAATTAAAAACCCCTAAAATATAAAATTTCAAAATTCAAAATTAAAAAGGATGCAAAAAATCCAAAATAAAAATATCTACTAAACCAGTCAGATATTGCCCTTTTGGCTAATAAATTAGGCGTGTAGAGATCTGAAAGGTTTAGCCAACAAAAAGGCAACACTGCCGAACCGGCTAAACGAAGAAGCGCATGAACGGCTAAGTTGCTTTATATGTGAAGCTGATAGCCAAACGTAAACATCGTGCAGTGATAGATATTTGTACATGCGTTTTTTGTGTTTTGATTTTCGTATTAAATAAATGTGTTTCGTAAATTGAAATTCCTCTTGGTGTGAGTGTCGTTGACATATTCAGGAAAAGTGTTTCGTAGTGTGCCGATCGATTGAAAACGGAGAAAAATGTCAATTGTTCCGCCTAATAACCCGGTAAGGCCTAATGGCTAATTATTTAAGTACTCAGTTTATTTAATTGGCTAAACTACCCGAATTAGACAAACCCGCTTTTAATTTAATTATAAGCGACAATTATTACCCGATTGTGTCAATATGAATATTTTTATGAAGTGGCTAGCAAGCCCAAAACAAAGGACCACCGGTCGTTAAGCATTCGGAAGCTTCCGGCTTCAAACGGTTTAAATAAATGTTAAAATAAATGTTTAAATAAATCAAGATTCCCAGCGTAAACGCGTAAGCAGAATCGAAAATGTGTTTTCACGGCTTTTGGGCATATAAAGTCGGTTGTCCATCTGGACAAATTTTCGTTTAAATAAATGTTAAAATAAATGTTAAAATAAATCCAGGTTCCCATTGTAAACATGTTAGCGGAACCAAAATCAAAAATGCGATTTGTGGCTTTTCGCTCAAATAAAGCCAAAATCCCGATAAGTGATTTTTGTTTAAAAATAATAATGACGTAGTTAAAATCAATTCCTACTTATATAAGACGAAATATTTGAGATTAAAGAAAATTCAACACATGTTTAAAAATGAAAACGTAATTAAGATAAGAAGTATATTTCGAATTGGTATGGTTTAATAACATCGGCAACGTAGCACCTAGCAACAAAGTAATAGAACAGAGTTCGCCGAAATCCGTAAGTCTGTGTGTGTAGGCGTGCGGTAGTGTTGGTGTAAATACACTATACATGGCCGGCCGCTGCACACACAGCCGGTTGAAACGAGCTTAGCTAGGCTGAACGTTTATCGAAGCCAGACGGCTAGGCTGGAAGGGAGGAAGGCGAAGTGCGAAATGCGCGCGCTGGTCTCATAGGCCTACCCGTTTCTATGAAAAGTAGGGGTGGTCGACACCAACGAAAGTGGGAGCGATAGTCGACCAAGGAAAACGAATGCGTATAACATCTATACGATATGGTAGGCGTAGAGATACGTTTCTACGCATATCATAACGTAGGACGCCGGTTTCTCGTGAGGCCGTTAGAGATCACGAGTGGCGCCCAACGTGTTAGGAGAGCTCGACGATCGCCGAACCGAGAGCGATTGCCGTGCGCCTTGATTATGACTAGTACACCTCCCGCACACATCAATGTAAGATTATTTGCTGAAGTAATACCTATCTAGGCAAAGTTAATTGATTGGTTCCGCACGTATTATTATTATTAATTACGCGATCTTCTTCGAGTGTTATTATGATTCAAAATTATTTGCGACATTTTTTTTTTAATTCAAAATTCCTTTCTTTTTGGTTATGAAAAATTTTGAAAATTTAAATTCAATCTAAATTGCTATTTATTTATTTTTTTTTATTTATTTTTGGCTTATCAAAATTTTAAAATCCATCTGAACTATTTGAAGTTTAAAGTAATCAAGCCCGGTCTAGTTTGAGTTGTGGGTTCGAGCCCCACGTTGCCTAAGTGGTAGGTTAGCGTGAAGGTATCGAAGGCTGAATTGGTTCAGACCTGCTCGTTAGGGTCTGGGCTAATTCGAGCTAAGGTGCGACTCGAAATTGGAAGGGACAAAGGAGCGTTAAATACGAGTGTATGAAGTATTAAGCGTTACTTTGTGAGGTAGGTGGAGTACGTATTATAACGGGGTACGTGTTCGGACCTATTTCTCGGCCCTGGATGTATGATTATCGTCGTGAATTAATTCGAGTTTAATTTAGGTAAATGAAATACGACATTAATGCGGATAGGTGTATGAAATAAATGGATATTTACTTTATTGTATTTTATTTATTTCTTTTATTTTTTTTTATTATTACGTTACCCGGATATGACTAAACCACCCGATTATGACCATAGGTTATGGTTGACATGTTTTCAATGATGTTGAGGTCAAGTGGCATGTGCGAAACTACTGGAGGAATTAAAACAATATGCACTGATGATTACTTATCTTGCGCTGATTTCTATTTCTATTTATTTATGCATTTGTGTCTAATGAATATTATTTAATATTTATATATGAATTTCAGCTCTCACATGCCTAATCTTCGAACAACACCCGAATTAATAAACGCAATCCCCAATTAACTAATTTATTTATTTATCTATTTTTTTTTGTGTGTACCCCTTTTCACTGATCTTAAAGTAATATCTCATTTTAGTAAATTTTGGCAAGCTTCAGTATTGGTGGGTGGTTTGTCTCACGGTATCCCTAAACATCCTTTTTTTATTAGTCTTAGCACTATTATATACGCGATTCCGATTTATAAACGTTATCATCATGCCGCAAAAGAAGAATACACCTAAAAACTCACCTGAAAGTAAAACGAAAGGAAGGCAAGCGCTTGATCCATCGGAGGTAGCCAAGATAAAGGCTAACGATCAGGTAGCCGATCCAGCCGCAGCTGTATCAGTAAACGTCAAAACGGATCCGAACTCGGTAGCTACAGCAGCCCCAAAGGGTAACATCGAAAATATTGTGAAACCGGCAAAGCTGACGATAACGAATACTCAGTCTGCGCCGACTACGCCTCATGGAACGTCCAGCCAAGGAGATATTCCGAATTCGGCCATAATGGCTGTACTAAACTCACTAAGAGGTGAACTGGAGAAACGATTAGAGGATGTTGTAAATGATAACGAAAAATATCGAGGAATGTTAAAACGTAAAGATGAAGAAATTGAGAGGAGATTCGGAGAATCAAGCCGACAAATAGAGGCTAGCTATCAGCTTATGAAAAATTTTGAAAAAGCGATGAAGGAAACTCTCAAGGAGATAAACGACCGATTAGAAAAACTAGAAAAGGAACAGGACCGAAAAATCGAGCAAATCTACCGGCATGTTGATGGAGTATTAGAAGATATTGAAAAGAAACTAGCCAGTAGGCTGAATAATAAGATCAACGATGCAGTAGAAACGATCAAATCAAAGGGAGATCCACAGCCTGGAACTAGCCAGCAGGCTTGCAGTGAGATAGTAGCCGAACGGCTGATGACATCATTCCCAAGGAATGAAATCGTAAACGAATTATCTACTGAGGCTCCAGTCTATCGTGAAGGCCAACCTGTTTCCAGTCCGTCATCGTCTAGGAGATCCAGCCTGAATCAAACTCAACGAAGGGTGAATATTACGGACATTTTAAATCGAGATGAAGACATCAGATCGCTGGATGATAACAACGGCCAATCTTTCATGAATAACACAAGACGTACAAGTCGAAGACAACCGTTTAGACCTTCAGTGGTCCCGGTGGCCCGAACTCTTAGATCAACCACAGATGAAGAGGATGATGTCGTACGCCCAGTAACCAACAACTCGACGCAAGTTCTCAAACGACTCTATAACAAATACTTGGACATCAAGCCGTGGGATCCAAGAACGGATGAGAGAAATGCGGTCAGATTATTGAACCAATGGCGTGAAGCCATACAACCCTACTGCGAGAGTGAGGGCGATGAGCTCAACTCATTTCGTGCGCTAATGAGGGGTGAAGCCCAGCGATGGGCCGGATCGTCTATCAATCGGAGATCAACGATGGAAGATTTGTCAAGGAAATTTAAAGACCGTTTTTACTCGCGACAAACGCAGCTTACGGAGATCCGTTATTTCCTAAACTCCGAGCATCCACAGTACCCCGGTGAAACCATAGCGGAGTATATCTCATATTGGTGGGATAGCCTCGAATTCAACAATCAAATCGATACGGAAAGTTTCGTTGAAGCGATTAAGCAGCGTGTAGCCCGAACGTACAGCCATCTAATAGAAGTCTGGATGAAGTCAGGCGATAATGTAGAGACTGTAATCGAGAAGCTCGACGTCGAAGTGGCTCAAACTCGTATCAACAGGCTACCCTTTAGAAAGCCGGTAAATGCGATCAAGAAATATTCGAATAATTCATACCAATCGAGGTTCTCATCTGAAACTCAACAAGATGGAGAAGAGGTCAAGAGGACAAAACGTTTCGTTAGGCCAACACAGCTTAAATCAAATCCTCAGCGAAAATCATATCGCGAAATTAAGGTTGCTGAGTTATCTGGTGAAGAAACAATTCCGGAGAGTCAGTATGAAGATGAAGCTGAATCGTATGTACCAGGATCGTATGATGAAATTGAAAGCGAAGTTACCGACGAAGAGATTATCGCGAATTTCCAGAAGAATGTTAAAGCCAAAAAGGCTATTACTAAAGCGAAGCCGGCGGGAAACGCCAGCGGGTTGGTGGCAAGGGCTCAACCACCAACCAGCAAGCCGAATGCGAATCGGAATAAGAGCCCACCACCATCATCAGCCAAACCGAACATCAATTTACAACCAGCCTTGTGGCAAGGCTTCCAGTTAATCGGTGATTCTCATCTACGCCGTTTTATAAATCAAGCTAATGGTTCTAAGGCCGAGTACATAATGTGCAAGTCTGGATACGATATCAACGCGCTACTCAAAGATTTAAAAACGAATTCACGGTTAGCCTCTGACAAGCTAATTATCAGTATAGGTAGCAATGACGTATACAAGAAGGACTTTGCTGCCGACGTATGGCGTACAAAATTGGCCGAAGCCCTCAAGATAATTGTTCAAGGTAATCCAAGACTAACAACGGTGTTACTTTTCAACATATCTCCAGCCTTGGACCAAAATGAAAACTATTGGCGAAACTTAGAAGAAATGAACTCCAGTATATGGATGGAATCACGTGCTTATAAAGCAGTTATAAGAGTATTCGGTATATTCCGCAAATTTACGCAACGTACAACCGATCCCAAGTTCCGCAACGTCAAGGAATGGAAGTATGTCCACGAGGGTAGAGTGTTATACAATCCAAAATTACCGTTATATCAGCGTTTAACTCCGGATGGTAAGCCAGACAGGCTACATTGGAGCCAGAAAGGGAATGAAGCTGTCGAATTTGGCCTGCGTCGATATTTAATGTATTTAGCCAAGGAACATCCAGCTAAACCTCAATCAACGGCAAATATGTTTGACGAGGAAGCCGTTCAGTCGTCTGAGGTAGATGAAGATGTTTTTGCAACTGAGGATATCATCCAATTAGAATCCGCATCCGAAGAAGATACAACACTTGAACCAGATTGCCTTATTGCTACATTTGCGGATGATATTGAAGAAGATGATCATACTAAGAAGGCGATTCGTAAACTCCAAGCTTTGGACGCCCGCCCTGAAATAACCTTAGAGATAAATGGACAAAATGTGTACGAGTTAATCGATAGCGGTGCTAGTCACGTGCTGGTCCAGGAGGACTATTTTGAAGATTTACGAAGTAATGGCCAAGTGGCTATTTCAGCAATCGTACCCTGTCGCGGAAGCTCAAAAACGTTTCAACAAGCGACAGGAAAGGCTAAGATAAAACCAGTAGCTACAGCTGTACTTCGCTTCAGATTCGCAGCTGTAGAAGATAACATCAAAGAAGATTGCGAGACGCCAGTTACGATCATCAGTGGACTAAACGCGAAGATCCTATTAGGGAGAACTTTCCTTGATGATTTTAAGGTTGATATCCACCATCCACGTAGACAAATCGAGATCGCTTATCCCGGATGCCGTCAACGTGTTGTCATCCCATACCGTTGTAAAGAATTGTGTGAGGCGAATGTAGTGGAGTTGGATCTTGGACAATCTATCGATTGGTATTCAACAGCGAAGATCACAAGAGCCCGTCTGGCTCAGTCTAATTGTCAGCTTCAAGATGTTATGAATGTGGAACTAACGAAATCGGATTTTCGGGAGCGCCTCGGGCGCAGAGTCTGATCCAGAGGCCCGAGGCTAGTGGTACATCAGTCCAGGTCGAATTGGCCGAAACAACATTGGCTAGAGAGCAAGTTAGTGAGCTGAATCGTGTGCTAAACAAGCACAGGCAAGTCTTCAGAGCCGAAATAGGCCGATGCTCGAAATATGTTCACCAATTCCGGTTTAAGGAGAAGCCGGAGCTAATCCATACGAAGTACAGAGCACCGCCGATGGCTAAGAAAGCCGAAGTTGATGCAATTATAGCCCAGTGGCTAAAAGAAGGCATAATAATTCCATCAAAATCACCCCATAGGGTTGCACTCGTATATGCAACGAAAGCGAATGGTACGACCAGAGCGTGTGGTGATTTTCGCCCGTTAAACCCGTATTTGCATATGCACGCGAACGAGGTTCCAAAATTGGAAGAAATCACGTCGATGTTAGGAGGAACTAACTTTTTCACATCATTGGATTTCGCGAATGGCTTTCTTCAAATACCTTTAGCCAAGGAGTCACAGGAAGTGTGTGCATTCTCTTACGATGGAAGCCACTACCAATTCACCAGAGTACCATATGGCACCAAGGATAGCATGCCAGCATTTATAGCAGCCCTTAAGATAGTATTGGCGCATACGGATACATTTACCATTTGCTATGTGGATGACGTCCTGGTGTATAGTCGGACATGGCAAGACCATCTTAATCATATCGATAAAGTGCTAAGCCAAATCGAAGAAGCAAATATGACGTTGAATGAGAAGAAATGCCAATGGGGCAAGAACGAAACCAAATATCTAGGCCTAATTATCAACCGCAAAGGCTTAAAACCGGACCCGAAGCGTGTGATGGGAATACAAGAATATCCACGGCCGCGAAATAGAAAAGAAGTCCAATCGTTCTTAGGGATGATCAATTACTACCGAAAGTTCATCCCGGAAATCGCTAAAAAGTCGCAGCCTTTGTACGAGCTCACGGAGCAGACCAAGAAATTCCAGTGGACACGTGAATGCGAAGAGGCTTTCGAGCAGCTCAAGTCAAATTTGGCCATGGTTACGCTGCAGTCATACCCGGACTTCAGTAAGCCGTTTTGTCTATTTTGCGATGCGTCGATCAATGGAGTAGGAGGGGCCATTTACCAGCTTGATGATGAAGAAAGGCCAACACCAATTACTTTCTCGAGTAGAACGCTCCACAAGCATGAAAAGAACTACACCATCACGGAATTGGAGTTACTGGCTATTGTTCATACATTGGCCAAGAATTTACATTTTCTACTCGGCCACAAGGTCATTATCTATACCGACCATATAGCCGCAACGTTCATGAAGATCAAGGACACACTACCACCTCGTGTGATCCGATGGCTTTATTTTCGAAAACTTCGACATCGAGATGAGCACATTGCAGGAGCCAAAAATCAGTAGCCGACGCTCTTTCAAGATTCCATAGGGCCATGTTGAAGCCAAGTCCACCGGATTTTGCCTGTGATCGAGATTGTGAGGTCAACGTCTTCCAAAAACATGGATACCTCACTGAGACGTGATTTGAAGAGAATACCAGAACTTCAGGCAGATGATAAGATATTAGCCCAGTTACGGAGACGGCGAGCCAGTAGGCTTATAAAACGCGATGATGATTATACCAATGGAGAGGTAGTGACGACGTTAAGCGAATCCTTGCTCCATTCAGGATTCGAAACCGGTTAATCCACTACTACCACCATCAATACCTCCACTGTGGGATAACACGTTTAGTCGCTCTAGTTAGAAGGCATTTCGATTGGCCTGGCCTAGTAAGCCAAATTCAAAAATACGTTGAAGATTGTGTTGAATGCAAGATTGCGAAGAACGGACACACGATACGCGGTTCCCTACATCGTGACTTACCAACAGCGCCGAATCAACACGTGGCGATTGATTATTTCGGCCCATTGCCTACCGGTCGATTTGGAGTGAAGAACGTGTTGGTCTTCCAGGACCAGTTTTCCAAATTCGTCCGCTTGTACGCGACTAAAGGTGCCACATCGGTAGCCGCTATAAGCTGTCTCAAACGGTGGATTAGCGAATTTGGCAAACCGACAATACTTACTTCCGATAATGGTCCAGCCTTCAAGGCTAACATCTGGAGGGAGAATGCTAATAAACTCAAGATCAAGCTCCAATATACCGCCTCGTATACACCATCGTCGAACCCAGCCGAACGGGTTATGTCTGGGTTAGCAGCTTCTATTAGACTGGGATGTGATGGCAAACAGACGAAGTGGCCGAACCTTTTGCCAGCAATTGAGATGAAAATTAACACGATAGAAAACACGACTACGAAGACGATTCCAACAGAAGTCATGACAGGAGTTCAACATATCGACAAGGTTGACGAAGCTGTGGCAAAGTTCGACGCCAAACCGTTTAGCTATGAGGCCGTATTGGCCAAAACTCGATCTAACTTGGAAAGGAGCCTTAAATTACGACAAATATACAGCTCGCGTAGGTCTAACATCAAGCTAGCTGCGGGAAAAACCGTCTTTCTCAAGACGCATTATCTTTCAAGCCATGCAAATAGGTTTAGCTCAAAATTGGCTCCAAAGTTCATAGGCCCATATATCGTAAAAGGGGAAATATTTCCAAATTACTATGAACTATTTTTAAAGTCCAATCCCGATAAAACCATTAGGGCAAACGTTCGCAACATCAGGCTGTGAGAGTTGGCTATCCATTCAAGCCAACTAACGTTTTCTTTTGGTATTATAGTATATTTCAGTAGGCCCTGTACTGAAAAAGAGGAATCGATCGAAATCTAAGTCAATACCGAAAGAACCTGTCACTGACGAGAAGATGAAGCCGACACCATCTATGAGTGGTTACGATCCAACGCGGGGGACCCTAGCTGCGGTATATACGGTACTGGCTGACATCAAAGCGGCAGTAAATGCACTGGATGGCAGGATGGTATCTCTAGAGACACGGATAAGCGGAATCAACGACATCGTTTCCCGGGCAGATCGTCTCCAGAGACTCGACGAGATTGAGACTAAGATAGACCGTTTATACGACTACGCCCGATTCGACCGTGAAGTAAATGTGGCTGAGGGGCCTGTGCAGTTTTTGGCCGAAAAGTACAACGTGAAGATAGAGCCCAAAACAACGGCCGGAGCGTATACAGCGGAAACGGATTCGAGTGACGCGGCGGAAGTCTTAACAGATGTCACCGAGGTATCGGAAACCTCATGCAGTTCGGCCGAGTCGTATGAAACGGCCGTTCCTTCAACGAGTCGCGCGTCAGAGCCTAGAGGCCTCGAGGATAGATTAAATAGCATTATTAACTCGGCGAAATTGAAAACAGATGGGCTGAATGAGCCGCAGAGCCTGCGTTTGAAAATGTTTACCACAAACGCTAAGTACTTCACCGAGGATGAGCTTTCCTTCCTGTACCTACACTCTAAAATTCGTATTTTCCGATCGCTACCCGTGGATACCAGTGGAGGGCCAGTGGGGGCCGAGTTATATGTGAACGGGATAAGGATTAAGGCCATAATAGACTCTTCATTACCAAGATCATTAGTGGCCAAAGGTCAACCAGAAACCGGAAGTTGCTTAAAGTATATCCGAACGGTGCCATATATCGGAGGAATAGAAGAGGGAGCTGCGAAAAGAGCGTTATTCATACTCAACTGGGTAAGATCACATCAGCCCACATCGAACAAAAGGGCCCGATATGCTTTTAACTTTCGACATAGTGCTATTAATTGTACGGTGGAATGCTTTATAATCGATCAATGGACACCGGAAGCACCCTTACTAGTCATTGGCCAAGATTGGCTGGCGGCTCATAAGGCCAAGATTGATCGCGATAGTTGTTGGATGATGTACGAGTCAAGACGCGGAGATCCGGGCAAGGCATCCATAACACCCAGGTGGTCGCAATTCGTAGATTGGATTAGATAGAATGTAGACAAATGGCTCATAATTCGAAGACTGAAATCGCCATTAAGATGTAATTGGCAGCGATTATGTTTAAAGTTGGCCAAACGCGTTAGATTTAGTTTCTGTTATCATAGAATTAAGATGTACATATTCCTATTAGAGTTATTAACAAAGGGTTATTATTATTATTCTCTAGTTTTGTTGTTTATATTTAATACTTCAGCCGAATAAGGCCATTTCCTATAGAAAGTTTTTTTTTTATTATTATTATATTTTTTATTTTATTTTTCTTTTGGTTCCTTTTAAAGTATTCCAAAGTAGTTGGAAATAGTTTCTGTTATTGTTTTTATTTTTTTTAATTTTCTAGGCGAGGTGCCATAGATTCTACTGTGTTGTTTTATTTTGTTTCATTTTCTTTATTTTTTTTTAGTTTATTTACAGTTTTGTTTTACTTAGACGGAGATGGCACTTGGGCGCTTGCTAAAGCCGATATGGCTGACACGTATATTCGGACGTTAACCTCTTTTGAAAAAAAAAAAAAAAAAATAGTACCATAAAAACAAAATTATAATAAAAATCTTATTCTAAAAACATTTTTTCCAAAAATAATAATATCCTAAAGAAACTTAATTAACCTAACCATAGATACCTAACAAAAATAACAAATAACTCAAATTTCTTAAATCCAAAATTGAATCATTAAAATTGACAACTTCGGCGTAACTGTTAATCAAATTTTATACGAAAAATAAAAATAAATCCTAAAATATAGCACAGCCGTTTGGTTGGTGGTGCACTACCAAAATTCATCTTTTCAAAATTTATCTTTCGGCCCGGACCCTGATTTTGGTCCACGTGCTGTCCTGCCGGAGGAAGAAAACTTGTAGGAAGTTTTCTTTTCCGGGGGGGGGCATATATGTGGTATCAAAATCAGGGGGTCTTGTGGAAATTTATAAAATCTTCGATTACGAATTAAAAATTAAAATTAGCACAGAGTTGAGTAGGTTGCTAGACCTACCCAACTCTGTCTCTTTCGGTATCGTGAGAGTGCACCACCGGCGAACCGGTTGTGCTCCGACGCTACGTGGAAGTCTGCCACGTATGTGGCAGACGACTGCGTTCTGGACCTTTAACGGAATAAGACGTAGTCTCCTATTTTGAATTTTCCTATCGTTTTTCCTATCAATTTTCCCTGCAAAAATAACGTAAATATTTAATTAATTAATGATAGATAATTTGTGATCAATTTAATTTTTCATGCGATTGTTTTAAATTAATTTGTGTTAAATTCGAGATATATGTGTTAGTGGTAGGCGTCCGAGGAGCCATCGTCGACAGGCCATAAAGATAAGTTTTATTTTGTTTTATTATAATTAGAATTATAATGTTTTAAGAGCCAATTAGGCTAGTTCATTTTTATATTATTTAAACTCGTTGATTGTTTCGTTTAATTAATATAGTCGATTGTTAGGCTAATCAGCCTCCTTTGTTTTTGTTCCGACCCTAACCTATTCGGTCATCATCCCCCGTGGGATGATCCAGCTGCCATGCTGGAGCTTCTAAATTAAATCCTGAGGAAGGCAGCCCAAATTATGTTTTTATTATTTGTGTTAAGACGCTGCTGCCTCCATCGGGTGACCCCACAACCTACTTTGAGATTCTCATGTTGTTGAGAAGGGCCGTTTCAGCGTGACGGTCCGATAATATGTGTGTCGGTTTATCGCATATAAACCAAAACTGACACCACAACATCAACGACGACGTCAAAATTAATTTAGATTTATCCATTTTTAAAAAAAAGAACATAAATTACGAAAGGCAAAAAGGTGAACATCCACTTTATCAACCCTTATCACCTTATCACCATTCCCCCACTAATTAAGCAAATCTGCAAACATCAACCTACACAACTTACTGACCGAATTCTGTCAGTAGGTTGTGCAACTTTGTGTAGCCTGCAAAAGATCGGCCGAACGTCGTTGTGTAGGTTTTGTAGGGTCGCCCGAACGCGTTTGTGTAGATATATCTTACACAACTTCCATATTTTGTAACTTCAGTAGTTTGTGCAGGTCGCCCGAACAAACCTAATATCTCAACAACGATTTTTGTGACAACTCTGACCCTTTTCCTGTAGAACGCCACCAATAGTGATGAAACAGATGATGTAACTGACTTTCACGCAGAAATCCTTTTAGATGAAGTTACTGGTGAGTGCAAACATAGAATTATCGCCTATGGTGCTTTCACCTATTTATTGAGTATAATTTAATTATTTATAGGAGAGCAAATCATTACCTCAGATGTTGTAACATTACCCTCAACCTCAAGTTCTGCTAAGAAGCACAAGAAAGCTGATGACGATGAAGAAAAGATGAGTAGTGCGATGCTTATGCTCGCTATTGTTATTAGTGAATCAGCGAAGAAGAAAAGAAAAAGAGAACCCTCAAATAACGAACTATATAAACATACTACAAGACAATTTGGTTAAGATTCCTGCGAAAAACCTGACCACTTGTTTCACCGGCATATTGAATGTAATTGAAAAGTATAAAGAATAGAATAATTATTCATTATCATTTGTCAAAAATGTTTTATTATTGAATGATTAGCTTTGTTCAATAATTTTCTGTCATGCTTCTTGCTTATAACTCTTCTTTTCTATATTTTTCATTTTTATTTTTTAGATGGCAAGGGATTCCGTATTGGAATTACCGAAAATGGAATCAACTTAGCTGTGGCGAAGGAGTTGGTGTACTATGATAGCGAAAGTGATATAATTTACAAAATTAAGGTTGAAGATTCGGTTCTGAGAGCACATGCGGAGGTAATAGACCCTAATGACTAATATTTAAATCATTCAATAAGATTACCTAATTTGTTTTTATTTTATACCTATTAAACAGGCCAGTACCAGTACTGAAGTAAAGAAAAAGCTGTTTTCTTGGAAGAAGGAGAACTTGAGAGATCCTACGAAACTGTTGTTAAATGAATTAATGGAATATGAAAACATGAAGGAGAAAAAACCGTCAAAGAATACGATGTGGAAGGAGATAAGTGAAAAGTTCCGACAGAAGGGATATGATACGGATCCAGTAATACTGTTGTTGGTGTTATTAATTTAGCATCCACTACATTAGACGAGGAGTACGAGCAAGTAATATTAGAAATGGAAGACTTGCAAACTGTCGTACCTAATTGGGGTGCATATTCTGCACAAATGTTGCAAACAAGAAAGCACTCAGCGTTACAAAGGGAACGTGGAAATGAATATGCTATTACCACAGTTTTACCAGACACTGAAGGAAATACCTCCGAACAGACGCAAAGTACGATTATTATTGAAGCAGGCGGAAGAAATGGTACGAGATCATTATTCATTTACTGTAGACTTAATTTCAGATATACTATATACTGTATTATTATTCGTATAAAACTACAACATTTCTCATATTACAGATTCACAACAGACTCGGACGTTCGTACGCAATGTGGACAATGTACCTGTACATGTAGAAACTCTCACAGTAGAAAATGTTATCAAAAAAAAGAAAGTCGGTCATAAGATGAACAAAAGCAAGCCTTTCGAAGACCTAGCAATTTGTAAAAGGGAACTAGTAGAAGAGGAATTAGAAATTGCCAGGTTGAGGAAAGCAACGATTCAATTTTGTATTATTTTTATTTATATATTTCACTAACCGAAGGTACAACCAGTTAACCCGAAAATTTTTTTCACAGTACTAAAAAGTAAAAATAAAACAGTGAAAAAAATTTTCGGTTAACCAGTTGCACCTCCGGTAGTTTTTCGAAATTACCGGTTATTCTCCGGTTATTTTTTCAGGGTACACTTTTACCTCCGGTTATTAAAACTACCGGTTATCCACATCACTAGTAGTTTGGGGCAATATCACCCAGCTAGGTTAATTTCGGCTGGGCGTGAGTTTTTTTGATGATAAGTAACTAGCGCTCCTAATGATGGTTCAAAGTAACAATACTTATCACCATTGGATCGGGAATATAAAAAGACTTATCGTTAAAGTGTAACGACATTTTGGGTGCTCGGGTGGTTTCGGACACTCACGCATACGTTCGTGAATGCAAACTTGGTATTTCTTTCCGATATGCTTGCTTGCGTTTTTTTAATCAGTACTGATTACTGAAATTTTCAATTCTTTCGTGAATTTGTTTTAATGAAAACATTTGAATAAGTAATTCGAGAAAGCACCAATATAGTATATACTGTATGTACCGAGTAACTAAAAACTTCGGTTAAAGTTTGGTATGCAATTTAAAACTAACAATGTAAAAAGTAACTTTTGAAGTAACATTATTTTCAATTATCTTTTCTCAAAAGAATCTTAATACTAAACTAAGGCTGAGGCCATGTTTGCGAGCGGTAAGCGGTAAGCGGAATTTCAATTTCATCATGTCAAATGATTCTGGCCATACTAGCGCCGCAAGCGGTGAGCGGAATAACTGCCGCTGAGCAGCCGCTCACCGCTAGCGGTGAAATACAAAAAATTTTGTTTTTTCCGCTCGCGGTAACCTGCGGTTTCGAGCGGTGAGCGGTTATTCTTACCACATTCGTATTCATTGTGGCAATTCTTTTTGGTGATGTTTTTAAGTTTTTATGATTTCTTACAATGGGGAAGAAGAAAAGTACTAGTGTTAAGAAGCTAACATCGTATAAGGTTGATCCTGAAATATTAATTTCTGAAGTTCAAAGCCGGCCAGGTGATATAGGATTTTTATTAAGCCGAGTGGCTTTTTTAAGAATTCGGTGGTGAATTTTCCCCAAGATTAGGTCAAAAGTACTCACCGACATCCTCATATACTCGAAAAATTTTTGAGGATGTTTTCTTAAATCATCATACAGGTTGAAGAATTCGCCCTTATGGGCCAACCCCTTGTTTATTGGATGGACGTCACAACTTCTGTCACTACCAAATAAATTTATCCACCGCAAAGGGGCAGAATCAAATAAAAAAAAAGAATTGACATCCATTTTTTGTAACTTCAATACAAAATGTTTATTTACAGTATTCACAAATTTGAATTGATAAAAAAACGCTCAGTAGAAACGCTCGCAAGTATGGCCTCTCTGCCGCTAGCGGCAATTTTTTTTCACCGCTTACCGCTCGTAAGCATGGCCTCAGCCTCAGTAAAAATATAGAAAAGGAACGTTAACTTCATCATTCCATAATTTATTTCTAGTGTTTTCTATTTTAAACTAGGTTCTCTAAAGGTTTATTCATTATTTTCTACTTTCTAGTAGGTATACTCTTGTTCAAATACCTAATAATTTTATTACTCGAGTTATTTACGTGATTAAGTTCTACTAGTGTTTTCAGTTTTCTGATACCAAATTTTGACGTTCCTTTTCTTTATTTATACTAAGTTTAGTATTAGGGTTCTTTTGAGAAAAGATAATTAAAAATAAAAGTTACTTTTTACATTTTTAGTTTTAAATTGCATACCAAACTTTAACCGAAGTTTTTAGTTACTAACTTTTGATGTTTTATATTATACTTTTAGAAATTTAACGAATTACTCATTCAAATGTTTTTATTAAAACAAATTCACGAAAGAATTGAAAATTTTAGTAATCAGTACCGATTAAAAAAACACATGCAAAGTGCAAACATATCGGAAAGAAATACCAAGTTTGCATTCACGAATGTATGCGTGAGTGTCCGAAACCACCCGAGCACCCAAAATGTCGTTACACTTCAATGATAAGTTAAAAAAAGCTATCGATTCATACCAATAACCAGGTATTTTCAAATAGTATAAGTGGTTTCTGGTATCAACAAACATAAATCCTAAAAAAAAACAAATATTTTTTGCCTCCAAAACTCTGTCTGTGTTGGTATGAAGATACGCTTGTAGAGAAATATCGTTTTTATACGCGAATTCTTTGTAGTTTTTAGAATGATTTAAAAAAAAAATGTAGTTCGAAGTTCTAATTGTAAGGTAATAAAAAACGATTTATTGAAAAAAAGTCGTGTTTCTGTTTCTGCGTGATTTCTGTTGTTTTTGAGAAACGCAATCGAGTTGTTACTAATATGGTTCGGAATCGAAAATTGAAACCAGTTGGTAAAATGAAGCAGAAGTACGATAATGATACCCTTCAAGAAGCATTACGAAAAATAAAAAATAAAGATTTACCAATCAACAGAGCTGCCTTGCAATATAAAATTCCCAGATCTACGTTACAAGATTATGGTAAGTACTACTTCTTTTTTCCAATAAAACCACAAATAAAACTAATTAGGTAGGTATCCTACATTCTCATTTTAGTTCGAAATGAAATCGTTCCAGACTTGAAAAAAATGGGAAGGCCGTTCGTGCTTTCAGAAACAGAAGAGGTTTTAATTGACATTCTCGAATCAGCTGCTCAGTGGGGCTGCCCATTCCAACTTCACCATATTCGAATCATTGTCCGAGATTACCTAAATTCTATTCCAAGAAAAGTTGAAGCTTTCAAAAACAATGATAATACTCCTGGTGATGACTGGGTGAGGGGATTACTAAAAAGGCATCCTCATATGTCCAACCGATTCACTGAAAATATCAAACGGAGTCGGGCAGAGGTAAATAGAACGACCCTAAAAAGCTATTTTGAAGAGTTAGGAAAGACTTTACAAGGTGTTGAGTCGAAAAATGTGTTAAATTATGACGAGACTGCCTTTGCTGATGATCCAAAAAAAATCCAAAGTAAGCCACTGATATCCTATCCATACCCATTGCAAATATCAACTGATTATTTTGGGTTACTGTAGTGCTACGTTCGCCGTGGAATCCGCGCTGAAAATATTATGGATCACTCAAAAACGTCGACCTCGGTAATGTTCGCTGTTTCTGGTGCCGGTGATTTACTTCCTCCATATGTGTGCTACAAAGCAGAACATCTTTATGATACGTGGATGGAAAATGGCCCCATTGGAACAAGGTATAACCGAACCAAGTCCGGTTGGTTTAACGCAGAGCTATTTCATGATTGGTTTGTTACAATTGCTTTACCATTCTTTCGTCGCTCGGAAGGACCAAAAGTCATTATCGGTGACAGGTGACAACTTGGGATCCCATATTTCGTATTGTACCATCCAAAAAGGCTTGGAGGAGGATGTTAATTTAGTATTTCTTCCGGCAAATGCGACACATTTAACACAACCTCTTGACGTATCCGTACTTAAAGCATTGAAACAAAGTTGGTCCAGTGTACTCACAGCTTGGAAAGGGAAGAACAAAGGGGTGTTACCAAAATCGTCGTTTCCATAATTGTTGGCCGATGCCATCACTGGAACCAAAAATATGACATCAAACATCTTGTCCGGTTTTAAAAAATCAGGGATAGTTCCTTTTGATTCAAACGTTGTTACTAATTCGATACCAGATCGTGAAGATGGAATGGAAATTGGGAAGCGATATTTGACTCCGTTGGTCAATTTACTTCATACAGCTCGGTTAGTTTAGTTTATTCTGCATTCACTTAATTCTGATTTAAATGATTCATTTTTTGAAAATTTTGATCTAGATTTGGGGAAAAAGCCAAAGTTGGGAGAAGAAAAAAAATCACGACTCCACCGGGCAAATCTGTGTCCTTATCTGATTTTGGTGATGAGAATATTCCTCCAGATTCGATGAACGATGAGAACGAGGAAGAAGTAGATGAGCCTCAGGCAGTTCGTGCTAATAGTGCGGCTAGTACCAGCACCAATGAAAGCTCGAGCGACTCGGAAAGTTCTGATGCTGCAAGTTCCGATTCTGAAAGCTTAGATGACGAGATAATGCCACTTGTATCCAACGGCACTGCTGCTAGTGATCCACTAGAAACTAGTTACTCTGGTAGGTACCTACTTCGCATTTTGTTGAATCTTGTCTTCATTTTTTTCAATTTGTAGGTGTTGAGCCGTGGAATGTTCAAGTAAATTCATATTACATAGTGCAGTTCGAAACAGAATACGATAAGCATATCAAAATATACCTTGGACTAGTCCTAAGTATTGATGGATCGAGGGCCAAGATGAAATTTTTAAGAAAAAAGAAGTACGAACCATCGAAGTCCACTTTCGTCTATCCCAATAAGGACGACATTGAAGAAGTGGAGATTCATGATATTATGGCTCCGGCAACTCTACTTTCCTGCCACAGAGGCCATTTCATGTTTAAAAATATAACAAAAAATTGTTTGTAACGTTTAAAATAATGAAATATACACATTTTTAATGAAATGAACCGATTTTTATGGTAAAAATTTGGGGTGGCCGATATTACCCCAACACTGGGGTAATACCGGCCTGTTTTAAATAGCTTATAAATTATAGGCAATCAATTTTATTTCATTTTTTTTACATATCAATTTATAGGTAAAGGTTCAAAGTATCTTCATATCAAATTTCAACTTTCCCCCCTCCCCGGTACAGAGATATATTTAAAACGCCTCAAAAACCCGGCCGATATTGCCCCAAACTACGGTATTATGAAACCACTAAAAGGGCATACAGATCAAAATTCACCGAAACGAACCTACAATTATCGTGTTTCACGTGCATGCCGGGTAGTTGAAAATGCATTTGGGATTCTTACTGCAAGGTTTAGGGTGCTGAGAAAACCCATGTGCTTAAATGCAGAAAAATCTTCGGTAGTGGTGATGGCCTGCTGTTACTTGCACAAATTCATGGGAAGAAATCTTTCAAATAACGATGTCGACATCGGGGCTGCGGCGGATGTACAACAGGTTAGACTCGTAATGAATTAAACTAATTTTGCATGCTAACTAGAACTGGAACTAACGATAACCATTTCCGAATTTCGTACACGCGAGCCACCGATCTCTTCCGCAGCACCTCTTTTGGTTGGAGATAAGAAAATGCATCGTATATATCGTTTGCCACTTGGTAAAATGAAGGGTTGTGACATAATGTCCTTGCCGGCTTATCGCCTGTTTGAGAAGACCAAGGGTGTAACCCTTGTAGGGGATACCAACGTTAAATGTGAGGCGGCTGGCAAACATTATGATTTGGCCTTAGGGGAGATCATGGAGACGGAACATGGATGGCATGTGTCCACGGTTAGAGAGGTTTATGGTGGAGACACGAAGGGCGATTTTTATCGATGAAGGGGGCGACGGGGAGAAGCCCCCCCCCCCAGTTTCAACCAAGATATCGAAACTTGCCCTAAGTAAGTGCAAGGCAACACCCTCTCGCGTATTTCACATAGACAAAGATAACATCTGCCGTTTTTTTATCGCTGGCTGCGGAACCCCCCTTCCACCTCATTCTATCTACAAATCCGATGAAATGTATTCATCATGGACAGACAATGGACTTGAAGGAGCAGGGTAGGCTATAACAGGAATAGATCAGGATGGATGGACAGTAGTATATTCTGCCATTGGTTCGAGAGTATTATCCTACCATATTTCCGGAAGTTGGACGGAGCTAAAGCTATAATTGGCGACAATTGCAGTTCACATATCTCTCTACATGTCGTTCAATTGTGCAAGGATCACGACATCAAATTTTTATTGCTTCCTCCTAACACTACTCACCTTGCCCAGCCGCTGGATGTCGCCTTTTTCAAATCAATCAAGTTGCATTGGCGTTCTGTTTCGGATGAGTGGAAAATCAAAAATGGAGGAGCGGTTCAGAAAGATGTATTTCCTTTTATTTTGTGGTATCAAAATCAGGGGGTCTTGTAGAAATTTATAAAATCTTCGATTACAAATTAAAAATTAAAATCAGCACAGAGTTGAGTAGGTTGCTAGACCTACCCAACTCTGTCTCTTTCGGTATCGCGAGAGTGCACCACCGGCGAACCGGTTGTGCTCCGACCCTACGTGGGAGTCTGCCACGTATGTGGCAGACGACTGCGTTTCTGGACATTAACTTGAACGGACGTAGTCTCCTATCTTTTGATTTTCCTATCTTTTCCTTAACGATTTTTCCCTATAAAAGATAATAAAAATTGTATTAATTAATGATAATTAACTTTTGATCGTTTTCATTTATCATGAACTTATTTTTATTATATTTTGTGTTAATTCGCGATTTGTGTTGGTGGTAGGCGTCCAAGGAGCCATCTTCGTCAGGCCTAAGAAGATAAGTTTGTTTTTGTATTATTATTAATTATAATTATTATGTTCTAAAAGCCATATAGGCTGATTCGTTTCGATTATTATTAAGATCGTTGATTGTTTTCGCCGTTAATCAATATAAACGTTTGTTAGGCTAATTAGCCTCCGTGTGTGTTATTTTCCGACCCTAACCTTTTTGGTCATCATCCCCCGTGGGATGATCCAGCAGCCATGCTGGAGCTTCTAAATTAAATCCTGAGGACGGCAGCCCAAATTCTTTTTGTATTATTTGTGTTAAGACGCTGCTGCCTCCATCGGGTGACCCCACAACCTATTTGAGATTCTCATGTTGTTAAAGGGCCGTTTCAGCGTGACGGTCCGATAATATGTGTGTCGGCTTATCCATATAAGCCAAAACTGACACCACAATTTTTTGATGTATTTTACAAGTTGGATTTATTGTCGAAAAGATTTCCCTATCGAAAAAAATTGGTTAAATGTAACGTTGAAGCAGACAAAGATAGTACAGGCATACGAAATGCAATTGCTGGTTTCGAATCGAGTGGAATTGTTCCTTTTAATCCCAGTAAAGTCTTGAAAAAATTGGTAAAAAGACAACTTCAAAACCCAGGCGACACATCAACCTCTGAAGGTAAAGAACTGGCAGAGTCACTGATCACTTATTTGGATTCTCGGCGACAGAGTGAAACCTCAAATCTCCGAATCAGAAGAAGAAGACTCCAGCTCTCCCCAGGAAAGGGAATCGTTTCTGAAATGTTAAATTCTGACTGTAGAGAAGACGAGGAAGAAAAAGTAGACGATGCGAATCTTCAGCCCCAATCAATTCCAACTACAACGGAAAAAAATCTCAAGCAGGACACCGCAAAAAAATTAGACTCAACCCACCAGTTGATGTTTGTTCATAAACGTGTTTTTTTTGTTGCAAATTTATTTATTTTTTTTAAATATTGTTCTGATGGAAGAATTAATCAAATTGGTGGGGGGATATCCAGCGCTGTGGAACCAGTAAGATGGTAGGTAGGTAGTAGGTACATACCACATACTACGAAAAACTGATAAAGCAAAATTATGGCAAACGATTAGCAAAATCCTCAATATGTCAGGTAAATTCGTGAGTTAACCTCCAATTTGAATAGATTATACCACTAACATTATTTTTATTACAGGAGAATAGACCATGAAAAAATGGGGCATTTCAAGAAGTTCGTTTCAACGGGAGGTACGAAACCTTCTCAAAATTAGATCGGGTGCGGCAGATGCTTCCCAGCTGAAATGGCGTTAGTACAACGCTATGAAGTTTTTATTAGATACTGTAGCCCCGAAAGACGTTGAAGGTAACATAGACGATAAAAACGTTTTCTTATAGAATGTGAGGCTGATTAGTAGATGTTATTAGTCCAACCAAAAGCACTTTATTCAAGTAACATACAGATTAGTTCCAAAATTATCCAGTCCACTGACATACTTAAGAGGCAAAAGAACGACGTTTATTCAAAATGCATGTTAGCACTATCTGAGTACAACGAAAAATCGGTACCTATTATTATTTTCTTAAACAGATAATTGTACCTAAATGCATAATACAGATGAAAACTTCATTGTTTATATTCTTGACAGAAAAGAACTGTTTCGCCAGCCAGGTCCATATCAGATACAATTGTCACAAACGCAACTGCCGATGAACTTCAAGATTAAATTTAATGTCGATTAATCGATTTGTTTTTTTTCCTAATATAAAAATTTAGAAACGTGTATAAAATTATCATTTATTGATTTATTTAGCACTTGTGAATTCATCAGCAGTAAGTAAAAGACGTGATCACGAATTCGTCACGTCAAAAGCCGATATGATTTTCGATGCAATGACGAGTAGTAAGTTGATATCAAGCCGATTCGTCATTTTTCGATGCTGTGACGAGTAATAAGTTGAGCATCAAATTACATGTCGTCAATGTATCGGAAAAAGACGACATCTTTTTCGATATTATGTAGGGTAAAAAAAATGATATCGTCTTGGTATCAACTTACTACTCATCATTATATCGACAATATTTCTTAAAAGGCAAGCGGAAGGTTATCGACCAAAGAATACGAAAGTTTTCACCGAAGAAGAAACACGGTTGTTCATCTCGAAAGCATCTGATAACGAATGGTTAGTCGTGAAGGTAACTATTTCATCTTACA
>QBDW01006557.1:0-38867 GCA_003261595.1 Maconellicoccus hirsutus | reverse complement strand
CAGATTCTTGTCTTATGGGGAGTTTTTGAAGCCGCTGAATCCAAATTTTATGTCAGATTTACCCTCATATGCACACGGACCTCAGGGAGGAGGGGCTAAAATCAAAATTTCGGGTTTTTTCAAGTTGGGTATCAGGGGATTCCCTTCACGGTGCGACTCGAACATGCATTTTTAAATCGTGGGGATTTCCTCTACGGTGCGCCAAAACATAGAATGTGAGGGAATCCCTCTACAGTGCGACCAGTATTTGCACATGTAAATCGCGGGGTTTCCCCCGCGGTGCGACCACTCATGTCACTTAAGGGGTCTGCGCCTCATGAAGGGTTAAGAGGGTTTTGATAAACTCAACCTTGATTCGAAGATGGTATTTTGTTAAATTACATCGTTTGTGATGATGAAATGTGGAATTTTTACTGCATTGAGGTGTCTGATTTGAGTGTTATTTTGTATGACAACGTGTGGTCGACGTTAATTCGTGTGATTTTATTTTCTTCAATTGTGTGTAGTACTTTTTAATCAGACGTAATTGAATAATTTGATTTTATATTGTAATTACGTTTTACGTTGACGGTTATGTAGTTGAAAATGAAATCGAGTTATAATTCTCAACGTGGCATTAATGTGGACTCGTTGTTGACGTAAAGAACTTGTATTAAATGCGTGGAGGCATGGAACGACTTCGATATAATTTTTAAAAACATGGCGACGAATGGAAATTTCCCATCGAGATAAGATAACCCGTCGATATGTAAAGTGTTTCTACAAGAATGTGTGTACTTCGCAATTCGTTGATTTTTAAACGAGAAAGGAAGGTATTCGAGTGATGAAATGAAACGTCCACGAGGTGTTATGGGTTATGTCGCCTTCGTGCGTCACAATTCTAAATTCGAACATTTCTTTTATCGACGTTTTTATTTTGAAATTACGCCGAGATGAAAAGGTGATTTTCAAGTTCAACGGAAAAGGAAAAAAAAAGCGTACATCGACGAAAGAAAATACACCGTAGAATTAAAATATAAATGACACGTATATTTGCTAATAATTATCGAATTGATATACTACCTAATGCTCAGCTCTTTTTCCAAATGTGATACGATGGCTATAACGAATGAATATTAATCTCTGATTAAGCAGACGGTGAATCGGATTTATCATATTTCAGTTTTGTTTAAAAAATTCGTAGTAGGTAATCTCTCACCGATTACCCGACGTACAATGATCGCACGATGACGAGTTCGCGTTATATAAACGAAATATGGTCGGCTCGAGTGCCAAGGTGACGAATGTAGAATGTTATCGAACGTAATAAACCTGTTATCTAGAAAAACCGCGCCGATGGTTCCGTTATGCGGTGCACGATGCGTTTAATAATATTACGGCCGTTATCGTGAAAATTTTCGATACATTTAGCGGCATAAACACCGAAAGAAATTGTAACTATTTGTAACGCGTGATAACGATAACTTCCATCGTCGATGACGATCAACACAACACTACGCGCACATTGATGTAACCATTCACTAATAAAATAATTCGATCTACGAACAATAATGGCGAAATTTTATATTTTACGGTGTCATTTTTTTCATTTATTTCAACGTTTCAAACATTGTTTACACGGTGACGCGCAGTCGTCGGTACTCGTTGCGTGTTTGTGTGAAAAAGTTGTGTTTTATGTTTTGCACTCTCATGGGCTATTTTATTTCGCTGCTGCATTTTCCCCAGCAGCGGTTTTCACTAGTTACAGTGTTGCCAACGCGGTGATTGTTCAGGTGCTAGATGTTGGCGCGTTCGTTGTTCGCGTTCAATGCGAATGAAAACACAATGGGATGAAGCGTGATGCTGAGGTGTTTGAATGGTGCGATGACGTGCATTGATTAATAGATTCGTTGATAGATGAAACGTATTGAGTAATTAGATCGGTTTTCTGGTGTAAAAAGCAGTATTCGTGGTGTGAGAGCTAAGTTACTCGTTGTCAGGAAGCTAAGCATGAATGATACATATTGCAAAGTGGTAGTAGAACACTGAATCTTTACGATCTTCATTTAATCTGATGTATGTGATGGGTTTTAATTTTAACATCGGGTAATTAAGCAGCATTGCGTAGGTTATGTTTAATGTTGGAATTTAACAAAATAAAAAGAATTCGAATTATGAACCATGTATTACTTTCGTATCAAACATTAGCATGGCTTGAAGAAGAATCGGAATACATCCTGCGTATTATCAATGAATTGCTAAAATGCGATTTAAATGCAATTTGTCGTGTAAGTAATAACTAATTAGCAAGTAGAGCAACTTGTTTTCGTACTTTTTATATTTATCGAACAAGTAACACTGGCGAGGCGCAATAACGTGGGCAAGGAGATCGATACGAACACCGAGAGAACGCTGTTAACTGTTATTCCCTTCTGCTGAAATGTTTTAACCGCCAAAGTCGAATTTTGTTGTTGTGCTCGTTTCAACATTACCTTAGCTGTATGGTGTGCATAGTATGGTATAGGGTACCGTATTATCGTATACGTCAAACCGGGTAAAAGCCGGTACAACTATTGTGCACAGACTACAGATGCAAGCTGTATGACGGCTTTGAATCTAACGACCGTTGCATATATGGCAACATTGTATTATATTTATGAATCAAATTGTAAACCGCGTGAAGTGTGAATGATTTTTCAACATGCTCCAATTATTTATTATTTGGTTAGGATGACAAGTAATACTAATACAACATCGTATGGAGGTTTGGACCGTGGAGTCCATGGATAACCACATGTACAATGTAGTTTCCGAATGGGAAGTTGTGAACTAACAAAGGAACTGGAGCAGGTGTTAGTTTCGGATTTTTATGAAACTGGAGTTGTAGAAAGAGGGCATCGAAAATTCTTTAGCATATTTTCAGCGGCTATAGTTGATCTTTCGATTTTTGGCCAATTTTTAAAGTGTAAGAAATTTCTGTGTCAAGTCCAGATTTTTTCGGTAGTATAACAGATCGATTTGGTGTCGTGAAAATAGGTTATGGTGAAACTTTCAGCTACTAAGTAAATACATCAGCTTCTAAATTTGTGTTATGGAAGTTTGAAACATTGAACTTTACTATTTCAGGTACTTTCGATGAACGAAAAATGTTATTGTTTTATTCTCACAAAAACAGCCATTTTTAAAACTTTGAAAATTCATCAAAAATCGAAAAATCAACTTTTACCATTGAAAATTTGGTTTTGGGGGATTTCGATGTAACCTTTACAAAACTCCAAGTTTCATCAAAATCGGAGTTTAACATTTACGAAGTTACAACAGACTTCCTTTGTAAGATCTTCAGATGCCTTCTTCGTATTATTTGGTTGAATTCCCTTGAGAATTAAGATGTAATCAATTTCATTAACGGAATTAACGAACTTAGAAGATGGATTATTAGATCAGGGTAGTGTGTATTGTGTTAGTAAGTGTTCTTTGGAAATGTACGGTACCATTTTGGACATGGATAAATGTGTCGAATATAAACGCTCCCAGATGATGAGTTTTATGAAAAATGAATTACGCTATTGATTTTCAATTTCATCGAAACAGCAAATTTGTGGAAATTTTCAGAAAAAAAGTTTAGTATGGTTTTCATTATTGTCTGGCTAATGTTGAATTTTTAACAAAGAGGTAATTACTACATATTGTGGAACTTCGACTCGGTTTCGACGTCATTATCACGTTTTCAGTTTATACCTACGAGAAAGAAAAAACTCGGATGAAATTTACCACCTCGTCGCGTGTATTTTTTGCCGGATGCGTTGCGAACTTATCGTAATTAGGAAGCTGTACAAGCGCGAAAAGTTTTTTATGAGTTATCAATTATTAAAAACATCGAGAAAGATTCAGATGTGAAGTAGAACTGTGAGTTAATTTGAAATGGCGTTGTGAATGATATGATCGTCTTGTGTACCGATGTAATAAATAAAACGAGATGTTCAGATAGCAAACCTCAGTTGAATGCTGTTGTTGAAATTCACCGATGAATAGGTTTTGCTAATTTAACCCTTGACCGTTTAGTAATTGAATCAGTGGATAAGTAACGAGATTTTAGTCTTGATAAATGTTATGAAAATAGAATTATATGATTTTGTCGTGTCGATCGTACTTTTCCGATAACTTGAGTGATTGTTATAATAACACTTCTTGAGTGAACTTTTTTACATTTGTCCTAATTATTTGTGAATGTTTTTTTTTTCGTTATTTGATATGATGATGAGCGAACCTCGAAAAATATACGTACATATTGTGACCATCATCCTGATATAAATCGATATTATAAAGATATTGTAAAACGTAGAATTTAAAATTAAAAACGAGAAATTTATTTGAACTTTTTTCCCCTGTCACTAGCCAGTAGCCATTCATCGATCGAGAACTTTATTTTCTATTAAATATTGTGTCTGACGTCACTAGAAATATTCTCGTTTAGTTATTCTATTGTTCAGCCTGAAAGTACCAACGAATCAGAAAACCATCGAATGATTGTCGATCAATGATGATTATTTATTTAATTTCAACTACTGTATTATGTGAATTTTTTATCGCTAAAAGAATTCATTACGGTGATCGATCTGTTTCGATAACAACTTCCCATTATTTATACGTAGTGTTATCATTTATCGTGGACGTATAAGATTAGCGTAGTGATTAAAATAAAGCAGACTGAAGCAATTTTCGAAATTTAATTATAAAAAGTAATGACTCATTTTTAGTGGCAAGTACGTAGGTGTTGTTAAGGTGGTAGATAGGTATTGACATTTTCGTTACGATTATGCTGTTTTATACGCATCAGTCTTTCAAAAAGAGATCAAATTCAAGGTTTATGTACCTAATCATTTGATAAGATGTAGTTCATTAGTTGTATTAGGCTATATGCATATGTAGGTATATTATGCATCTGCTTGAAATTATAATCGTAATTGTTCGATGTTGCTTCTGCTTCATCTGCTTTAAAACCAATGTGTCATCGAACGACTGAGGAGACGATATGTTTCAGAGCTGTCATGTTCGACTTAAAGTTGTAAATAAATTTGAAATTTTGAGCTCGAAAAATTTAGGAATTTGTTTTACCTGAGGATGTACAGGAGAGAGAAGATTTGATAAGGATTTTTCCACCAGCTCAACAAAAGTGTTGTTATAACGGTTGGCTAGACGCCATCAAATTTTCAACGCGTATGAATCGATAAAGTTAAAGATGAGAGAGTTTAATTTTTACATTCTTGATATCGAAAATAGAATTCTCGCAATACTTTTCACTACGTCTTATAGTACTTCATATACTAGGACGTTATCCGGTATGTTTCTTTCAATCCTAATACGGAGATTTTTCGCAATTTAGATGGCCAATCGCATAATGTAACGATGTAGGGCAACTACATATATATGTATTACAGGATTTCTGTATAATTCGGTATTAAATTGTATAAAATCGTGAATGTAAGATAGCGCAGAAAACTGTTCCTTGTATTATTTTAATTTAAGAATTCACGAATTAGTTCACTAAAATATGTTAATTTACGAAAAATTATTAACCCCGCTAACTATTTGATTCGCTATAATCAGTCATTTCTGACGCGATAAGTAGCAGAAATAATTTCGTTAAGATTATTTCGAGTGGTTTCCTTTTTCTGCGTATTTTCTACTTTAAGAAAATGAAAATGGCGGTATGAATTCATTGTATATAGAAGAACTTTGTATCATGAATGTATTGCGAACGTTCGACGTAACGAATTTCCCCCTCTACGTTCGTTTCGCCGCTCTTTCCTTCTAATACAAACTGACAACGTTGCACTATGTCGGCGGCCATATGCAATCTTAGTTTTACGATTTACGCATTTGCGTCGAAGCTGTAATACGTCAGAAGCGAATTCATGTTATACCCTAAACGCCATCTATCTTCAGGTATCGGTATTACTTCGTCGTAATGACGCGTTGACGATGCATCAAAAATCAGACACTAGAGAGCAGTAGTGATTTGAAAAATTGTGAATTTTAATTTTGAGGAGTTAAACGAGAAAGTATTTTTCTGAGTTATTTCGTTGACTTGGTTGAAATACTTCAATAACTTGTTGCACAATAATGAATGTTTTATTGAGGACGAATACGATGAGAATGACGTCCAACTCATATTCTTTAATTGTTTCAGTGTACTGAATTTGAAAAAGCTGGCGCTCAAATTGGTACCACTCCTTCAGATGTGATTGAAGCTTCCGATATCACTTTTTCATGTGTTGCAAACCCTCAAGCTGCTAAAGACGTTAGTATTGTAAATTTAGAAATTTTTCCATTTACTGGAGTAACTTGATCTCCAGTAAGAGAAATACTTTTCCTAAGTAAATCAAATGTTGCTTAAAGTTGCTCAACGATAAATATGGAAACGAATTGCTAAGTAAATTTTACATTATCGACGTTTGATACATGTTGATTTACAGGAAAATTTTTACACGTATTTCTATAGCGAATATTTTCTCTTATTACGATTTTTGATTTAATTTAGAAAATTAAATTATCATTTTAGAATTTAGAAATTAATTTTTTTTTTGAATTTTGTTCTTCAAACGTACTCGTAAAACAAACGATACAGCAGTTATTTCCTACATGATCCTAATGTTACATTAAACACCATTTGTCTGAGACTTTGGTTAAAATGCTTCGGCTTATAATTTACAGATGGTCTTCGGAAATTGTGGTGTTTTATCGGAAATGGGCCCAAGCAAAAGTTACGTCGAAATGACCGGTATTGATGCGGAAACATCTCAAGATATTGCCGAGGTAATGTTACATTTTCATGAGATTTTCATAAAAGAAATGATTTTATTCGCTAAATTGTTA
The DNA here is from genome assembly GCA_003261595.1 of Maconellicoccus hirsutus. NCBI lineage: Eukaryota > Metazoa > Arthropoda > Insecta > Hemiptera > Pseudococcidae > Maconellicoccus > Maconellicoccus hirsutus. The sequence goes on along the minus strand of QBDW01006557.1, from coordinate 32,012 downwards.
TTTTTCTTCAGGGCATTACTGGTAAAGGAGGTCGTTACTTGGAAGCGCAAATGCAAGGCAGTAAAGTGGAAGCCGAAGAAGGCACTTTAGTTATTTTAGCGGCTGGAGATAAATCGCTGTTTGATGAATGCCAATCTTGTTTCATAGCTATGTCAAAAAATTCCTTCTATTTAGGTAATTTTTTTTTCAAATTCGTTTTCTCATCATGCGAAGTATTATTGAAGAAACCTAAATTTATAAGACTACGCGTTGATATATGACTAATTGTAACCGCGGCGTTCTTGTTTGTTGTAATTTTATAATCAAGTTGGTAATTACGAAGAACTACCGTAATATGAAGGGAACGAAAAGTTGGATAATTTAATCCGATGTAATTATATTTCAGAAAATTCCCTTTGTATAGCGTATGTAAAAGTTTTTTTAAATCGCAAGTTGAATGTTAATCTGGTATTCATATTGCGACATCTGTAAATGACAAACGTGGTGGTTGTTTATTTTTACGTAAAGTAATGAAATTATCGTCGATGTAATTTTGACATTTTTTCCCTCTTATGTGCGTAGGTGAGGTTGGAAACGCTTCAAAAATGAATTTAGTTCTGCAATTGATGCAAGGTATCACGCTAGCCGGGCTTGCCGAAGGCATGGCGCTGGCAGATCGTGCTGGATTACAACAGAAAGATGTCCTTGAGATATTATCATTAACGTCTTTAGCCTGCCCAGCCTTGATAGATAAAGGAAATTGTAAGTATAGAGATGCTCTTCTGTAATTTCATAAATTCGCTGTAGGATTTGCCACGATAGTAAAACCGTCGAAACTGTGAAGATTTCCTTTGCTCGGTGTTGTTTTCACTTGTACTATTTAACGTTGATTTTTACCAGTGAAATTTAATCACTTCGGTTTTTATGAATGCGTGTTCGTGTCTTCGAGGCAAAAGCTCTTTCATATTCCATATTAGATTTTCTCGTAGTTTTTAGTTTTTCCTGAAACTGTCAAAAGATGTTTATGAACTGAGTTGTTTAGTAAAGTGTATACAAAAGAACATGTCGAGATGTTTTTAAACATCAAAGAATGCATAATGATTCCATATTTCACTTAAGTTGTGATTTTTTTCCCCGCAGATATGATTTTGGGAACGTTCAATACAAACATGCCGTTACAACATTTACAAAAAGATATGAAATTATCGATAATGCTTGGAGACCAAGTAGAACAACCGTTGCCTTTAACAGCTTCAGCAAACGAAGTGTTTAAACATGCGAAAAAGCTCGGATACGGTCATCACGATGTTTCCGCCGTTTATATCAGAGCTCGATTTTAGCCTGAGTTTCATTCATTTTATACTTGTTATTTTTTCCAATCGCTAGCGGACGATCGTTGAAAAAAGTTATTGATGTCACCGTGGAGAACGACGTATTAAATAAAAAATGTACAATATTTAAATGTTAAAGTAATATTTGTATCATACAATTAGTGTATTAAAGCTGTTTTATAATGGGGAAATCCAACTTGAGGATAGTTTTATTTGAACTATTTTTGATATACAAATTTTCATTCGACGTATTTACGCGGAGAATCTTTATTTTATTGTACAATTTTTTCAAGTTATAATTTAGTTACATTTCGATTTAGATTTGAAATTTTGTTTTTTTTTTTATTGTAATCATTGTTGATGTGGTATAATTTTTATTTCCTTTTTTTTTTTCGCAACAAGTAACAATCGATGTTTGTGTAATTATGTGCAAATCGATGCTGATATTCATTTGAACATTTGCGCGACGTGGTGTTTTCGCAAATGAAAATTTCACATAACACGTATTTACCTGTAAATGCACCTTTTTTTTCTTTTACTTTAAGCTGACGAGTTTATTTACTCTTTATGATGTATAAATTTCGTAATTCTATAAGTTTATATTAATCGTGTAAACAAAGGCGGTATCAAAATATGAAAAATTTGAACGCTTTATGAAATTTTAAAAGTGCAATTATGAAGGCGTAAGGTTTTCACGTCCTGGTTTTAGTGCTGGTTTCTCTTTTTTTTTTTTTTTAATTTTTATCTAGATCGTATCGTTATGGACTAACGGACAAGGTGGATTTGCAATGAGTGAAATTATTCCCATATTGCAAATACGACATTTTCGTATTTCATTGTAATTTACCATTATTAATTGATATATTTGCTTGCAATCGTCTAGCCATTTTATGAAAATTATTTAAAAAGACATTTTGTAGAGTAGTAAAAGGCTGGTAATGGTATAATTTGGTAATTTTGACTCAATGTATTCTTCAGTAGTAATTTTGTTTTAGTAATAAATAAGTTTGCTAAATTTTTAATTTTGTTTCTTTTTTTACGATGAATTTTTTTCCGAGTGAATTTTCTAACCACTTTTTCATTTTAAACGTATTAAAAAATTCCTGGATAATTTTTTTTCTAAATTGGAAGTAGTTGGTTGATGAAATTGATGAAATGGAATCATATTAAAAACGTTTCGTATTGTTTTTAGGTTTGATATCCGTAGCACTTTGATCAATATATCATTGTTAATGTAATAGTAGCGTAAGGTATGCATGTATTTTATAATAAATTTTTTATAATGTGAGACTAGTTTCTTTTTCATGATTTTTGTAAAAATATCCATTTTTCAAATTACGCTGTAGTTTTTAAACTCGACTTGATTTTTATGATGGAAAAAATCAGGAAAAAAGTAAACAGCGACATGACAACGATTGATGCAATAATAGGGATTGCGTATTTAAGACAAGGCCATTCGTGAGGAAGTACAATAGATTCTTCTACAAATAATTCTTGCGAAGTTAGCATATCGATCAAACTGGAGTTGAGAACTGGTCTCTCGGTTTTATTAGGCCCACAGTTATAAGGAAAATCATAGACCAATTTTGGTGGATTAGTAAGATCTGGAACATAAATTAAATTGAAGTAATTCGTTTAGGATATGTAACCCAATGAGAAATATGTTTACCGCCGCATAAGAAAGCGAATGAAGTAAGACAGCCCCAACGTATAGGCTCATTGTCGACTTTGAAAAATCGCCTTTCGGTGTAAAAATTACATTTCGAACAAGGTGTTCCTACAATAGCTACATAGTCGTTGGATATACCATTTTTGAAATAAAGAATACCATAAGCGCAAACCAAATTGGTTATTACGTGCGTGTAGTTATTTTGAACCAAATAGTCGCAACCCATTTGTAAAGTAGATCCTCTTCTACGCAACGAAGCAGCGCTGAAATTAGAAAAAGATTGAATTTTCGAACAATACGTTTGAAATGCACAACTTACTCGTTAAAATCGTTGTGATCGAAAAAATTTCCAAGTTCGTCCTTCAATTTATCATAAATGTATATGGCCTTTGACTGATCAATCGCTACGATGTTCTGTCCTATGACAACTTCTATTGCAACCGGTGTTAAAAATTTTTTTTCTTTTTCCTTTCCGAACCCTTAATCGAAATGGCGATTTTTAAATAAATTCTAACTCTCGTGAAAAAGACATTTTTCGAAATGAATGCTTCCATTAGAATGTTTCTTTTATTGTTTTTAATTGTGCAAATTTTTTAAACGATTTTTCATTCCAAGAATTTGTTGAAAGCATCATACGATGTTTTTTCGTTCGTACCGATATCTGAATAAATTTACTTTTTAAATTTCCAATTTACCTTGTCTTGATAAGACACGATAAATTGCATGATGCACCTATTTTGATAAGAAAATTGTCTTGATCTTATAGTTGTCAATATAAATCTGTAGTTACCTATGTATTAAATCTCATTAACCGCTATTTCAACTCACATTTGTCAAATATTGCAGTTTCATAAATAACCTGTCGCGGGGATGTCGGATACAAGCATAATTGTGCTTTTCTACGAGCAAACTCGGCTAAATTGACACTCCATTCCTTTGAATTTTAATGCAGATGAATTTAGAACTTAATTTAAATTTAATAAACAATATGTGTTTGCACTTCGTAGATATTGGATAACAGGTATAGGTACCACATAATATATATTCGAGATACTTTCTGAATTTGCAAATTCATTCCTCATTTCGTTCTCGATATCGAGGATTTGAGAAATTCTGACTTCAGAGAGACCAGATTCATGACATACAAAATGAGGACAGTACTTCTGTGGCAAATCAGTCTATAACGTGATATTTTTAAACTTTACACTTTTGATTATTTGTGTAAAAAGTACGATAAAATTTCGTTAAATTTCGTCATACGAAGGTAAACATGAAATTAATGTACCTGGACGAAGTTCTTAACAAAGAGTATCCATACTTGCCTCAAGTTTATACAAATCCATTCGTCTATAAGTTGAATAATTCTCAACATTCATTTCGTTGGAAGTTGAAATTGCTACTATTATCAATAAACTCAATTTATAATATAATAAATTATTTGAAAGAGTCATTTGCATTGATAGGAAATTTCATTGAATTTTCTTCACAAATCTTGAAAATTTGAGTTGAAAAAAATAGATATCAAATTCTCTTAAATTATTTCCAAAAAACACATCACTTTCGAAGTCACTTTTATTATTTTGTTTTTATTTTCAATTTTTCTTCTTTAGCAACCAAAAATTTGTGATTGATGAAGTATAGACTTGATAACGACCTTTCCCTCCCCTTCTTCCTGTTTTCTTTCTTTTCGGATAGATGGATATATAGTTGTGCATTTACATACAAATAATGTTTTCTATTCGCGTCATGTAAATTCGAATTTTTACTCGATTTTTCGATTATATCTAGTTAATACCATACCCAGCTATTTTTAAACGTGTCTCACGTAAAGTTTACTTAATTAAATTACAATTCTTTACAAATTACTTTTTTTTCAGACTTCAACGAAATGCAATCGAATTTTGTATCGTTAGTCAATACGTCGCCTTCGAAACGTTTTTCCAAGTTTTTAAGCTGAATTCTCTTTGATGAAAATCATCCTATATCTTAATTTAAAAATTCATCTTTTTATAGTTGAAATTTTCTTGAAATATATATTTGCAATCTCTTAAGACTGCGTAATTAAAACTGAATTATTACGAGAAATTGATAGAAATTGAATTTTTTCCTAAAACAAAAATCTTTAACATGAAGTCTACTCTTGAAAGTGTAATATTTAAACCTATATAAGAAGTTCTTTTTTTACGTCCAAAAAGTATCGTGATTTAATTTCCGATTTTGATATATTGTTTATTGTCACGCTCATACCCTATTCCTTCCACCTACCTTTACCTATACATCGTATTTTCAACATATCACTTTTAAATTTATTTTCGACAATTTAGATAGGTAAGATACACCAACATCATAGAATTTCGCGTGAGAACCTATCCGACATTTTTCCCTGTAACATCAACCTTATACTTAAATGCTCCCAACAACGTTCTACGATGGTATAGTTATAATACGTACGTGAAAAAAGTGACAAGTTTATTCAATGTCAACGAATCTGTACCAAGATAAGCAATAAGCAAAGATAGGATAATTATGCTAGCTACAGCAAGTCAGTTAGTAATAATCACTAGTTCACTGCATTAAATAAATAACGCGAATTTCCTACAACAAAAAACAATAATTTTTTTATAAATTTAATAAAATTGTATTTCAAGTTCAATGTATTTGGAAATTGGGATTTTCACGTACGAGTACGTAAAATAAAATTCACTGGTGAAAGCGGCGAAATGTTTTTTAAAAACTTGAGCGCTACGATGAAAAAATTCATCAAAAAATGTATTTTTGTAACAGTTTTCTTATATTTCCAAGGAAGACAATTTTTCAGCGCCGACATATCATATACTTATTCATACAAAGCGCAAAAAGATATCTCATCAAGTCGGGGTACGTAATTTTACGACTGAAATACGTACACGTAGGTTTACGTCCTGCATAAATTGTATTTTTATAGAGTCGTTATCGCTGAACGATACAAGCGTTGAAATTTTTTCCGTACCTGATAAATTCATTTAGTAATGAAATAGGCATTAGCCACTGAGGTATTGCTAAGGGGTTTCTGAATTTACATCTCATCTATGGTATTTACGTTCTAATAACTCCGATCAAATTTCAAATTAAATTCTAGTTGTCAAATAAAATCTATTCCGTCATTAAAAGTTTTCTTATAATTAATCATATTTCATAGATTTGGTGATCATTGGACCCTTAACTATTGAAAAATATATAAAGGGTAGCTAATAATAAACAATGGGATTGTTTTTCCATTTGATCAATCACGGATACGGTTTGAATAACTCCAACTTGAAACAAAGATTTATTCATGAGAGAGTGAATAAATATTGACGATTTTTGAAACTTCATACATTTTTTTATACTTTGCACTTTGAATTGATGTATGTGTAGGTGGATAGTGAATAATAAGTACACAATGGTCAACACAAGAATTATTTACATAAAAAACTTATAGGTATGTCAAAAAATTTCCTAATGTCCTTCTCTGGAGAATTCCAACTGAAATTTATAAGTTTGACAGTATATATTTGATAGATTAGGAAGTTTTTTTTTTTGATATTTTCTTTATCAATTTTATGCCCACCTACCTACCTACACTAAATATACCTACCTAAAGTTTAAAATATAGGTAATTTGCCTAATATTTTCAATTAATCAATTGTTTACCTATACTTAACAACTTGAAATAAATCGTCGAAGAAGAAAAACTGCAACAAAAGAAATACAATGATGCCAACTGTTTGAAAAGTTGTTCCTTTGTATTACTTCCATGAATTAATAAATGTCCAGATTACCTACCTGTTTAATTCTTCATTAGAATTTATTTTGTGATTACGAAAATGAAAAAAAGGGAGATAAACAAGACAAGAAAATGATTCTCGCCTACATGATAATGCATGGGTGAAACTAAAATGTTCCGTCTCTTGAGGTACACCTTTGTGAAGAGGGGTTTTCACAACCCTTTATATAAAATAGTGAAGTTACACTTTCGGTTCACAGGTACATTCGCAATCTTTCACAATTCGTTTCATCTGAACATTTGTCTCAGGGTGTTTTCGTCATGAATGGAATAACTGTCACTAAATTTTTAAACGCTTTAATCATTTTTTCCGTATTATTTTTGTACATAGCAAAATCAACAAATGCGGAATCAGGTAAGATTTTTAAATATTTCTTTATGTGTGGCTTTTGAGAAAATTCTCTTGTTTGAGTAGTTTTCAATTATCGTAATTTAATGACGTTCTAAGATAAGTAAATGATTAAACAAATGGCAAAATTGACTTTTTAAAAAATATTTGTCATTTGTAAAATTTATTTTAAGTACTTACATATTATGTAAGGATTCACTACTTGATAAATTTGATTTTTTTCAACGAAAATTCATTTTTATTCGTATGATAGGTAAAGATAACAGCATTTTTTATTTAAAGAGGCGCTATAACGAGTAATTATTTTTTTCATTTTATTAAAACTTAAAATTTACACCATTTATTGAATTATAATATTGTCTCGTGTTAACGAATATATTAAATCAATCTTTTGACTGTACTCCACCAATAATTAGAATTTATGGGTATAACTAATCAAAAAATTCAAAAGTTCGTCGGAGTTCAACTTTTTTTTATTATAAAATATGAAATATGAATAGCTAAATAAGTACTCGTAGGTAAAATTATAAGTAAGCCTAAGTATAATAATTATACCTTGACTAAAGATTTAAATTTTTCATTATGAAAATGTTTACAACGGTAAATACAAACTCTTTAATTTGAAATAAAAAATGTATACATAGCGTAAGATATTAGCGCCAGAAGTATGCAATTCATAAAACACCTAAATACCTACTCATTATTTTTAAGTCTTAAAATTTCAATATGAAAGCAGTTCTTCAAGTCACTACTTAGATATTAATGAAAAAATTAAGATATTCTTAAATAAACAAAATTTCTTTCTTTGCGCTATATTTTGCACGAAGAAAATAAATTAGAATTCACAGTTAAGTTTTCCTCTATCAATATCCAATCGAAAAATAAAACATTTTGATTTTTCCAAAAAATTTCAAAATGAAATGATAAGCTATGAATTCGGATAAAGGTCAAATACGATGTCGTAACAAACTTTTTGACAAAATTTTAATTAATTTTTTCCTTTACTTGGAAGCCAGTAACCACCTGACAAATTTTTTCGTTATTTCAAGACATTCCAAACAGACAAGAAAATTACTTTGAAACTTGTCCTTAAAGAAAAAGAAAATCTCCTATGATTGTTCAAAAATATCAACATTTTTACGGTCCTACTTTTGTCACCTATCATTATTATTACCTATTAGGCTTCATTACTTTGCCATTTTCAGATTTACGGAAATGGTAGGTGCGTAATGAAATTTTAAATAATAATTTTTTCGCTTTCAACGCAGAATCAGAAAATTTTCACGTCAATTGAGAAGTGCAACATGTATTTATTTGAATGATTTAGATTTTTTTTTAATGAATAAGTACTTTGTTTGGGAAAATATTTTTCTCGAGTGAAAATACGAAAATTTAACGATAGCTCTATGTGAGTAACTAAAATATATGCATGTATAAATATTTAAAACGAGCAATACATTTGTAGTTAGTAGCACACATTAAATTTTCAATTTTGTTATCAAGTTAACAGAAAAATGTACTCTGAAATCATGCGAATTTCTGCATTAACTCGAATTGTTCGTTAATGTAACCATTTTAATGCGCGATGTTGAACATTATTAAGTTACCTAGATATCTAAGTACACAGATAAAAAATGACACGATAGTTTTACTAATACGAATTAATCTTAAATGGATGAAATTTGTTGATGCTATTGCAATATTTTTGTCTGATTTGTTTATATTCTTAAAATTATAATCTAAGATTTAGATTCTGAATAAGTAAAAGTTGAAGAAAAAAAAACGATGATAATTATTTATAGATTTTCAATGAAGAGGAAAAATTTCGTTATCAGCTAAGCAATTATGCAATTTCGGTAGATACTCGTAGGCATGATGATTTTTCTTAACCACGTTAAAAAAAAGAATATTCAGCAATTGCTTAAGGTTATCAGGAAAAATATATAAAAAAGTTTTTTATTTAAATTTTCACTCATTAGATATTTCTTTCTTTGTACATATCAGCAAAATAAAGCTCCTTTTTTCAAGTTAATGAAAAATTCAAAATTATTGCCAAAGGGTGTATTCTTTCGTATTTTTTTTTTCAACAGTAATTATTACGAAAATTTCAAAACTCTAAAGGAAAAGTAACACCTGTAATCGTTTTAATGTTTTTCTCTCTTAATCATTTATTGATTAAAAACAAAAAATAATCAAACTACCGAGAGTTTTTTTTTAACAACGAAAATTAGATGCCGTAAAATCTTATAAACTATTATAAAAGTTGACCGTAATTACAATAAACCGGTAAATTCTCTTTAAATTAATTAAACGTGACTTAAACAAGTATATCAATAGTGTCGTCGTTGTAAATTTTATAGAAACAGTTCTAATAAAAAACATAGGATAATCTATCAAGTGAAGATGACTATATCGATTTTACCTTCTTATTCATAATACTTTAGAGTTGTTGACTTGGAGAAATTTACAATGACTCAGCATAGGTTTTGTTAAATTTGTAATCTTATCAAACTTTGGGGGATATTGAGATAATCTTCAAAATCATAAGAATAAGTTGATTTTTCTTAATTTTAGCAAAAAAATCGTTTTGATCAAGTAGCTTAACTTTTATTTAATGAAAATTTGAAAAAAGTAATAATATCCAATTGATTTTGAATGTCTGCTGGTAGTATTTTAAATTATGGTTATGTTTGTGCAATATCAGAATTTTAATGTAATTTAATAACTGTAGATTCTTATCTGGATTCAAATTTTGCTTCAAAAAGAAGACAGACTTCGCAAACTTCAGGACTGATACCTTTTCCTAGAATTGGTAGAGCGAGTCAAAGGACTTGGAAGTCACGTATGTTAGGTAAGTCTTCGTTGCTCATATTACTACATTTATTTTTTTTCGGTAGTTCGTGATATACTCATGTGTGTAGAGGACTTCTGCATTATTTTTTTTAATTTTATGCAAACGAAAAAATCCAAAACATAAAAAATAAATTTTTTCTCAGTTTCTGTAAATTTTTTTTTAAGTTGCTTTACGAACAAAACTACAAATATATTTTCTCATTTAGAACAAATAAAACGCAGAGAAGGATTAATTCCTTTTCCGAGAGTTGGTAGATCAGGAAAACTAATGAAAGCGAGAGTACCAGAAGAATTCCTAACTGCAGGGCATGGCTCTAGATATATCAGAGATTTTCAGCGACCTTATCCAGCTACTGAAGATCAATGGATTAGCTCTGTTATGAAAGGTACATAATTTGGTGGCTTATATAGATGGGTTTCGTAAATTCATGAATTTATTTCAATCGATTTTACTTTGCCTGTCACAGAATTAAATGAAGGTAACGAATTACCATCGAAGTTCAACCAAAATGAAATCAATGATGAACCTGATTTGGATAACGATGGAAAAGGGAATTTAGAATCAACTTTTTCCGACTAAAATTTCAAGTTTTCTTTCAATTTTTTGCGCTATTTGTTTCTGTACTTAATGTATAATCTGCTACATATTCTTGTAATATAAAATACCACTAACTGTATTTATTTGTAAAATTTTTTAAATCAAGAATTTCATTTAAAAAAATTATAACCTTAACGTTATTTACTAATCACAAGTAAGTAGGTAGGTATGACAAATACCCATCCAAATTCAATAGCTTGTATGATTATACATACTCGTACATTTGTAGGTAGGTATTAGGTATTAGGTAGTAGGTACGTAATATTAATATTACGTCTCATTACTCAAGCATACATTACAAAAATGATCTTCGTATGAATCGCCAAAGCAATAATTGTTTTTTTAATGAAGTAATTTTTACATGGGTCAATGCGCAAACACAATCCAAATCCCACATGATGAACTGTATGCACAAGTATAAATGAAATGCTATTTTATTTCTAGGTATTCCGTCGACCAGGTTTGTAGGTAGGTAGGTAGGTAGGTAGGTAGAGGTCTAAGTAACTGGTAAGTTAGCCATATCTTTTTAATTTTAGATCAAATTCAATATTCTCAAAGGCAAACAACCACTATTTCCAAATAACTAAGAAATTTTCAACTTACAAAATTAAATCAACATGGTACATTTTGAATTTTCACTTGAAAAAGAGTGGCATGTTTATTAATCATTGTTGGTCATTTTACTTGAACAATTAAATATTCAAAAGTATTTGATAGGTATACTTATTATTGAGCACTTTTACTAGATTAATCAAGCGATAGTTTTTTCCATTAGGTATTTTCATTTCTGTGAAAAAATTTGTGTACGACAGGTAAAATAATAACTACACATTCAGTTCCAGCAACGATGAAACAGTGAAAACATTTTCGTTTTGGGAACATCCCGTGAATCACCAACAACCACTGACAATTTTAATCATATTCTAGCTGAACCGAACTGAACCGTTTATAGAAAAATATCGATATTAACAATCTAACAGGTTTTTATACTTTCTGAATGAAATAAAGAAATAAATTATTTCGTCTTTGATCTTGATCTCCACGTATAATTACTAATTTACGAATATCTACTGGCTAATGATTAATTGGTTACATATTCAAAAATATATGTCGCAGGAACTAAATAAATATTTCTTTTTTGAAACTGATTAATTACTTATTAATCATATCAATCATTGTTATGTTAATACCTACTTCAGGTGAAAGTCAAATCAGAAACTTCAATTACCATCAGTCAAAGAATAAGTTACGTAGATAGGTATTATATTTTCAGCAGATACAGTAGATTCAAACGCAAATTGATTCTACAATATCCAAATTAGGTACGTCTCATAACAATTAACAAATATAGATCAATTTACAAAAGTTATTTTTTATAAATTAGCAGGTACATATGATGAATATTCACATAGCAAAATTATCTGTTAATTGGGTGAAAATTAAATTACTGTTGTTGATCACAATACTTACGTAAATTTTTTAGCATATAATTAACCTTAATCAACAAATGTTAAATGTGGGTCAAGATGACAACGGAAATCCAGTTATTATAGCGCTTAACATTTAGGTACAGTATACATGTGTAGACATATCTGCTTAACTTACCTGTACATAATTATATGCATCTACGTATGAGTATTATCATCTTAATAAAGTATAGGTATCCATTTCTTTAGATCAATAGTAATTTCGTCTTCAAAAACTAAAAAATAACTCCAAAGAATAATAAATACAATTTTTTTTGGAGCGGTAAGTATGTTCATTTGAAAATTTGTTTTTCTTAATCGTTTGCGTTCATAATTTTCTTTGATTTCGCAAAAGAATAATTTTGATGTTGATTAAAATTTCAAGTCAAATTTTTCGAAGTTTGCATTTATTGTCCAATTCGATTTATTTATTCTAAATAACTTATTAGGTATACCTAAATGCTATCTATTTGGATCGTCAACAAGTTCATTCCGATAATTTATCTCAGGTAAGAATCTAGGTGGTGAGTATCTAATAAAAGGTTTGAGGTTTTTGAACTTGAAAAACCCATGTTTATCATCACCTCTCTTCTTTTAAAAATACCTATGTAATAAAAAAGCGATGTTTATCGTAATATATTGTTATTTACCGGATGAATGATGGAAAAGGAATCTTTTTTAATGAATTGACCACAATTTCCACGTATTCTGAAGTCATATAGTAGTCCATGATTTTATATAAATTCAATAATCGCTCGGTAGAAGTTAATCAAAAGAAAAATCTCTGTTGTTCAGTGTACCAGTGTTTTTTTAGTTTCCTTTGTGACTTCTTTTTTATTGTCAAATTTTTCAAAATGAAATTTTTCGTTGGAATTTTGTTCATCTTAAACATTTTTATCGTAAAAGGGATGAATATTTCCTTTTATACCGAACAGGAACATGAAGCTTTACAGCTATGTTCTCACGAATATCAGACAACTTTGGGTAAGAATGCAAGTAATTTATTTAACCTCTTTTTCGATCTTCGCAAAGAAATTAAAATTATGTTTATTTTTTTGAAAAGTAATACAAATTTAGATAGATAAATTTTATGTTGAAAATATAATTACTACGTAATGGGGAATTCAAAAGAAATCGTAAATAAACGCGTAAAATAATATCGTTATCAACTTATTATCGAATTCAAAGGTCACATCCAATTTCACCAACAAACACGCTTCTTAACCTTGATTCTTTGTGTTGAGATTATAAATTTTATATGAATTCTATATTTCAATATTCATGGACCATGGACTATGCAATGCATTGTTGCAGATACAATGGTGTTTTGTTTGCGCTAATAATAATTACAAACGCTATGCATATTTCGGTAGGAAGACAAATTAGAACAATTTTGGAACTCGAAATAGGTGGCATTATAAGAATAAGTAATCTTTCTTTAGAAAAAAATTAACGCGTTAGGTGCCTCTGTTTGTATAATAATTTAAATAATGAGCACAAGCAATTTTGACTTAAAAATTGATGTAGACAGTAGACATGGGAGAAATGAAGAATAACATAATATAGATTATTATAGACAGTAGTAAGTTCAATTGTTATTCATGTTTCTCATCAGTTTTTGACTGAGCGGATGCCTATTTCTATATTTTCAAATTTTTTTCAATTGTTAAAGTATACTTTGAAAAAAATTATCTGCTTTCATGTTTTCCGGTAACGCATTAAAAAACAATTATCTACCATTTCAAAAATCATTTTTTTTTCAGATCTTTCATATTTCATTGAACATGCTGTTATCCCCGATGAAAATAATCATAACGTGAAAGTAAGTTTTCTTTTTTTAAAGCATTGCCCGCTTATATCACTAAAAATAAATTCTAATATACTTGATAATTATTTTTCAGTGTTTGTTTTTCTGCGTACCTCAAAAAATTGGAGTGGTAAGTTGATTACCGATAATAGAATACCTATAATTATTTGTCAACTATTTTACTCTAATAACTTGAGAATTGGTGGTGTAGGTAAATTAGTAATCATTTTTTTAAACTCAATTATTCCGTTGGATTCGTAATTTTCGGTGTAATGATTGTAAAGGAATTAAAAATAGCTCTATACTGAGCAATTAAACTTGGATTCTTACTGATAAAAAATTTACATGTTTTAGAATAACTCTACAAAAATATGCACATTAATCTCATTTTTTATTAAAAAAAATTTTTTCAACCGAAAATTTTACCAATACTTTTTTTTTCTTTTTGTAGACCGACGAAACAGGCGTAATAAACTCAGTTCAAGTTAAGGACATGATTAAAACAAAATACCCTTCATTAAGTAACACCGCTGTAAAAATCCTACTAAAAAAATGTGGCAAAGAACGTAAGTAGCTGTACATTTAAGGATTTTCGCATAGGTAATGCCTCATTTTGGCATAGTTTTGATTTAAAACGTCTTTATGACATATGTCTCTTTTAGGCGTAAACGTCGATAAATGCAACAAATGGTATGAAGTATCAAAATGTACTTGGAAATTGGTATGTAATAATTGCATATTATTTCATTATCATCATCGTCCAATTTATCAGCATTCTAATTAAAATATGTTACTTTTTCTATACTCGCAGTACTTGGAATACCAAGCAAAAATCGAAGGAAAAAGGGAAAGAAAAACCACTCCACCACGAAGACATCACGAATCAAAAGACAAAACAATCAACCACTCGTAGGACAAATATTTCGTATACGAAAACAAAGCGCTTAAATGCAGAATTTTTTATTGAAAAATAATCTCTTAAAAATGACTGTTTATCTATTTATTACAATGCTTTTATATTGTATCTACTATATGTAATAGAACATTAAAGACTGACGAATAAATGATGAAAAATTATGTACCATTTTGTTTCGGTTTTTTCTTCGGTATTCTTTGAATCCAAGTTGGTCTCGTGGTAATATTTGGAGTAATAGCTTCGGTTACAGGTGGAGGCGTTAACCCATCCATGGTTACAGTGACATCTTCATAAGTATTATCGGCTTGCTCTATCACCTCAGGCATACCAGCTTGTTCCGTGTCATTACTATTAGTTTCAACTTTATATTGTACATTTAAATCGCACTGTATTTTTTCCGAAAAAAACGCGAAAAGTAAAAACAAAGAGATTATTTTCGCGAACATAATTGCAAAATTTATACAAATTCTTCTTTCTTTAACAAAATTTTTCAGAACAATCACACCAAACCTGAACGTTTGAGAACTTAATTATTCATCTTACAACGGTGATAAGGCCAGCTTTGATAATTTACGTGATCGGCGTTGCGAAACAGGTTTTAATTGATGGTTGGAGTTCGGGGAAGTACGAAGTTTCATTGATTACGACTTCAACTTACAATTCAACGGGATCAACGCACTGATCATGTTCAAAATCGTCAAATACCTCGTAATAACAGATGTCCTACCATTTAACGAGTTTCCTTAGATACATATTTTGTTTTTAAAGGAATCAAAATTGTTTGGAAAACCTTCACTTTGTTACTAGCACAGTGACTCTCGAATTCAATAGGCTGAAAAACATAATTATATTTCTTGAAGGTTAACAAAAATTGAAAATTTTATAATTCGATTGACTTTATCAGAAGAAAATTGTTCTTCCTAAAAATAGTTTGATATTTTAGAAACAATTTACAAAAATTTGATAAAAAAAATTGACAATTTTATGAATTAACTGTTCGAAAAACTACGTATTAGGAAATGGTTCACTTTGATTAAAAAATTGTATATCATTTTATGATAACTTTAACCAAAATTTTGAATCTTGAAAAGTAAATTAAAAATTGAGAAGTCTAGAATACATTATAATTATATATTCGTGATTACTGTTTTATCGAACAATTATGCTGTAATTTATAATTAGAATTCCAGAGGAGTAATCTACGCGACTCAAAAGGTGTACAAATTAGTAGAAACTTTAGATAATTTCAATTAAACAACATAAATAAATCCTGTTGCGTACGAAGTCTATAAACTACGTCAATGACGAGTCCAGTGAAAGTACATATTCAATTTAGCCGTCAAAATTGCACACATTGTGTAAAATCCTTCATTTTTACCAAAAAATTAACGCAATCATAACTACTAATAAATTTTGTAGACGCAGGAAAAACTGAAAGAATAATTCATGAAAAAAGAAAAAAAAACTCAATTAAAGTAAGAGGAAAAAAACATGTACTTTAAAACATAAGTGACAAATACAAAAATTTCACAAAAAAAAATCACGAACATAACACCGAAACGCGGTTTAAAAGTGGAAACAACAATCATTCAAGTAAAAAATTACAAGCGACGACTTGAACAAAAACTAAAGAAAGAAAATTTCATCTTAAAATACTGGAACATTTCATCACAGTTAAATTATTTTACTGAGTAGGTAATTTTTAAGTTTTTCTAGCATTAACTTTCAACGCACGAAAAATAAAATATAGAACGCGATCATTCATCATATAAATCACTACGATCTAATAAACGATCAATTTCTTCGTCGCTAAAAACAAGACCATTAGGGTGGACGATATGCTTATGATCGGTAGAATTGAGAAGTTCCATTAATTCGGTAATAGTAATCAATTCGTTGTTACGCTGTTGTTTGAAACTACCTTCTTTTACGACCAATTTCTCTAGCCTCCTTTTTCCAGTAGCACAATCGACGATTCTTTGATCAATGGTTCCTGCGGTGATCAAACGGTATACAATCACAGGTTTGGTTTGACCGATACGATGACATCTGTCTTGAGCTTGTAAATCAACTTGAGGATTCCAATCGCTATCGAATATGATGACTGTATCAGCTGCTGTCAAGTTGATACCCAAACCACCGGCTCGAGTTGATATCAAAAAAATAAAAGTTTCTGGATCAGCGTTGAATTGTTTGATGACTTCCAAACGATCTTCTATTTTATAGTCTCCGTCTAATCGAACGTATTTATAGCCGCGCATAATAGAATAATCTTCTATTATATTAAGTAAAATTTTAAACGTAGAAAATAGCAAAACTTTGTGACCAGTGGCCTTCAGTTTGGGTAAAAGAGCGTCTAAGACCAAGAGTTTACCACTTTTTGGAATCATGTCCTCTTCGATTATCATATTCCTTGTACCAGGTTCGATTGGACATTTAACCAGATATGGATGATTGATTATTTTTCTCAGCTGCATACAACGATTTTGCATTTTTATATTATAATAATATTGTTTACCGTCTGGTTCGACAATTATGTGTTCTGAGGCAGGTTTTTTATTGAGAAGAAATTCTTCAAATTCATCGTAATCCCAATCATCATTGTATGCGAATTGCTTTTGAGTACATTTTCGTTTAACTTTGCCGTCAATAATTAAATCAGGTTCTTTTTCTTTATTCGCTTTTAACGTTTTCTCCATCGTTGCGGTATAAAGTTCCTCTTGTTCAGCTGTCAGAGGCGCATATACCAACACTTCTTTTTTCCGAGGTAGTTTGATGTCAACATCACACTTCATTCGTCGCAGCAAAAACGGCTCCAGGATTTTATGCATTTTAGAGATAATTTGCTCTTCTTTTTCTTGTTCAATTAACTGGCTGTGTTTTGCAGTATCGCTCAAATCGGAGAAATCGAATAAACTTTCGAACAACGGCAAATCATCGAATATTTCTGGAATTAAATAGTTCAATAAAGACCACAATTCGGTTAAATTATTCTGCAACGGAGTACCGGTCAGTAACAAACGACTTTCGGTTTTATACTTCCTCAATTCAATGCCAAGTAAACTTTTGTAATTTTTTAAACGATGTCCTTCGTCGACAATCGAATAACACCATTTAACCGATGCGAAAAATTTCTGTTCTCTTAAAGGAACTTCATATGACGTCAAAATGATTGGTATTTTGGTTTTATCTCTGCTACTAACAATATTAGCGAACTGCCTCTTGAGCTCAGTTCTCTTCTGGAAGTCTCCGTGAAACATCATCACTGGAATATCTGGGGAAAAGGTTGCGAATTCTGAAATCCAATTCGGTAAAGTACTCAACGGAGCGATTATCACGTGCGGACCAAATATACCCTTTTCTCTTAAATGACATAGCAACGCGATTACTTGAATTGTTTTCCCGAGACCCATCTCATCGGCTAAAATTCCGTTAACAGCGTTTTTATATAGTGTAACCAACCATTCAAAGCCATCCAATTGATAATCTCTCAATACACCTCCACAAATCAGCTCCGGTTGTTTGCGAGAAACTATGAAACCCATTTTATTTCTGTAGTGCCCTGGTGGTATATCCGAATCAACGTTAACTGGTTCAGAATCATTTTTCTTTAGTTTTTTGGCTGATTTATTCTTCGGAGTTGGTTTTCTTTTGCGTTTATTGGTAGGAGTTTGGGCATTTTCTTGAGAAACGTCGTTCTCTTTGCTGTCATCTTGAGCGAAATTATTTTCTGGATCTTTTAACTTCTGAGACATATACGTCGCATACTGGCTACTTTTACCAAGAAGTTTCATGAGATGATTGTAACGTTTGGCTTTTTCTTCCTCAGCCAACACCACACGTTTCTGAGCAAGTTTAGAAATGTCTTGCTCTGTTATCATCATACATCGTCTCTCTTCTTCTACGACATCTTTCGGTAACAACATGAGTCCGTTTTCATCATCTTCCAATAACGATTCGTTTTCAGACGATGCACTAGTACGTTGAGTGCTATCAGAATAATCGTCGACTTCAGATTTCATCACTTTTTTAGTAACGTGATTACTACCTTCGTCTACGTTTTTCTCATTTTTGATTGTAGCCGTAACATGATGAGAAGTAGAAACGTTTACCGAAGATTCATCCTTCGTCTTGAACGCAACTGGGCTAACATCACTAGCTGAACTACATGTAGCATCATCGTGTAACGAAACAGCAGAATCGGAGGATGTAGATGAATTCGCCATCTTTACGCCGAGCGTGTCTTCTAATGAATCAGTCATCATGTTCAAAATGATTACTGAAATAGAAACAAAAAATTCATATCGTAATCTTGAGGAAAACAAAAGGTATTTTATAAATGTACCAGCACTTTAAGCCTCCCAAAAGGAAGCGTGCAATTTGAACAATCGTATTTTATGGCCATCGGCGTAATCAAAATAGATTAACTTTTCAAAGGCAGTGCATAACTTACTTTCTTTTGAAGATAAAGGTACATGTAAGTGACCACTTATTTGTACCGATGAACGAAAAACAGAAAATTCAATTGCACATTAACCAAAAATGAAAAGGCAAAATATGAACAGTAATCTAAATGAAATATGAATAACGAATAAATAAGAAAGATGTGGTCTTTTTGGCGCGGAAATATTGCAATCTGTCTTCACAGTTTTTCTTCATTCTTCGAGCTTTTGGTGTTCTCGTGAGTGAAATATTCTCAAAAAATATCACAAATTCTGCTCAGAGGTTATCAAATGTTCACCGAATTCGCTTTCAATTTTCTCAACTTCACCAAACGAAGGTAAATTTTTTATTTTTTTTGATAATGCAACACTGAATTTTTGATAACGTTATCTTTTCACTTCAATTTTTTGATGTTTCATAGATTTTTACATGTTTTTCATTATTACTACAATTTATTTTAATCAAATTTCGAACTCTTGATTAATCTTGTTCGCTTCTACATAAATTCTCTTTCCTAGAATATTTCACTTCTTTTTCAACCCACGAAACTGAGTAACAGCTATCTAAAGCGCATGAAAAATCACACGTTTATTTCACTTTATTTAAAAAAAAACATTTTACTCATTGAACACTCCCATTCTAGACGTTCAACAACCGTTGAAATGTCGAAGACGTGTTTTTCTCTTTTAAACGTCGCATCAAGAAACCGCTGTATTTTAACAAATATTCATAAGTTTTCTAGTAATTCAGCAGATTCAACCATTGAGTTGAAAATTCCCAAACCTCAGAGAAAAAATGAGTCAATAGCACAACAGAAAGCCAGGTACATTAGTTTCCTTTGTAGCCTTAAATTTAAAATGTATAATATCTCGATTAAACGATTGTTGTAGATTATTATATCAATCCCGAAAACGTGGAATGTTGGAAAACGATTTATTACTGAGCACATTTGCAGATAAACATTTACATTTATTTTCTCCAGAGTTATTAAACCAATATGATAAACTTATAAATGAACCATCAAATGACTGGGACTTGTATTACTGGTTGATCGGTAAAGAAGAACCTCCTGAAGAATTTAAAAATGAGGTATTCCGTTTACTCAAGACTCACACTCAGAACGAACAACGTGAAGTGAGATGTAGACAACCGTCCCTTCGTTTTTGAAAAACGAACTGTTTAACTAGTCCCATGTTACAAATTTATTTTTTATTTATTTTCTAAATAGAACAATTCACCGCTTGTTTGGTGATCCTGAAATATTTTTATAACGAGCACCGCTGGTATAAGTGTTTCTTGTTTTCAAGTTAAATAAAAGTAGGTATAAATACTAATGTTCTTTTATTCATGTTTCTAATAAAAACATATAGTATGAAGGATTATTTCTCTTGCTTTTTATTTGTAGTTGGATACGATACAAAATATTACTATGTATATTGAAGTGTAGCCAAAAATGAGCAAAACAGAAAGAGAAGCGAAAAAAATACGATGGATATCGATGTAATATAAAATATTATGTTTACGTATCGCATATATTATTTTGTACAATAAAAAATAGAAGAGTAATTATAAAGTAACTACGATTAACTATGAAATATATTAATTCGTTTTAATGAGATGATCGGGCATACTGATAATGATAAATTCAAAGGCAAATAACATGGATACAGTGAATGCAGGTGAATGGTAAAAGTGTAAATATACAAAAACAATTTTTATGCATGTAAAGTGGAAAGGCGGCTTTATACCTTCGTGTGTGGTTTAATCAGTCATTCAAACTACGGGTATTTGATGTAACAGCTCCATAGTATGATATGCCCCTGCACACGCGCTATATGTACACCGTTGAACAAATTTTCACCATTCATTTTTTTGATATTTTGCATTACACTTAATAATTACGCTAAAATAAATATCATATGATATTTCAAATACGTTCATAAATAACGAATATTAATTATAAATTACAGAAACAAAAGCATAATTAAATTAAGCTGGGCTTAATAGATAGTAATGTTCTACGAAATGAAAATAAAAAAAGGTCCGTTGACATTTCTTTTTCAAATTATTCAACAAGAAAATAAATTATTTAAAATACGCAATAATTTGGTTTCATAGCCAGTATCAAAAATACATTCATACAATAAATTAACAGATAAATTAAGAAAGCGCGTATTTTTTTTCAAAATTAAATTAAGAAACGTAAAATTACGACCGATCTTGTCGAAGGTAGTCTTTGAGATTACGATGAGTAAAACTGTAAAAAAGAACATTTTAAAATTCAATTACAATAAAGAAAATATTAACTTTAAATAATGAATACGAGGACTTCGTACCTTAACAATTATTATTTGTCTGGGCTCCGTTTCGAAATGCTTTGAATTTTAAAACTGATCAACTAATAATTCACAAATTTCTACAGAAACGGATTCTTTGCTTGATCTTACCGTTAAACGGTACATCTACGAACAACAAAAGGTAACATACCCGCGCATGGAAGATTTGATTAAATAATTACTAAAAATTTCTACAAACCTGGGCTTGTTTATTAGGTTCTAAACGTAATAAGCAACCGATTTGTTGGGTTCTCGTATGAATTATCCCGGCACAAACGAAATTATCCGGATTAGGATCGATACCATCAAGCAGTTGCATACCAAAGCCAAGAAGTTTAGTACGGGTGGCGGCCGAATCCATCGGCTGACTAGCTCGAAAGATCTTTTGAGATTTTTGAGGGTCATGAGTGCTAGAACGTTTCAAATAAGGTTAATTGGTGAATGATTTTCATCATTAATACATCTTTAATTGCTTATATACCTTCCTAAATTTTTCCACCGCGCAAAAAATGATTCGCCGTTCATTTCCGTTGGTTCGAAGAATTTATTTATTGTCAGAGGTAATTTAACTAATAGTTTTTGCGGGGAACTATTATACATAAACGAGACTGCCACGTTTGGCGTATCTAAACAAAAAATAATATTTCATAAAGACAAATAAAAGGAAAATATTGTCCTCTTTGTGATATACCTCTGTAATCTTCCAAACATTCGACATTCAGCAATTGTTGTACTTGAGCTCCTTCTTCTAAAGCTGAATCTATCGATTTTATCTGTATGTTTAATTTCGTAATCCATTCGTGTAGACTAGAAACAACCACTCCAAAATTCTGCAATAAAAATTTCAAGATAACAATTTTTCTAGAATCAAATCGTCGTTAATGGTAGCGAATTCACCTGCAATGGTATTGAAGTTTTGTTCCCATAAAATAAACTCAATCTCCCAAGATTCTGTCTAAACTCGCACTTGACACCAATTTGTATTAATTCGTTTTCGAACAAAACTCCGTTATTTTTGCACACGAATCTACAGAAAAGCACGTATTAAAAACATTCATCAAAACAATAATAATAACGATTTGCTCATGAATACTTTTTAGGATTATATGTATTCTGCGTTGCTCCGACGGAATTTGTCGACGACGAATTGTACAAATCGCCCAGCACGTCAACCAAAACGTTTGCATTTGATGAATGCATACTTGCAGATGTTGGAGGGGTAGATAGTCCCAGTAAGTCAGCCGCGGAGGTGTTGTTGTTCACGTGCTTAAATGTAATAATGATTCATACATTATTTGGTCAGATTTTTGTTTCGTTATCGTAGGTAAATAATACGTACTTGCGTGGCATTTATAGGGGAAGGAGCGGGACTCTTATCTTCTTTGCCTTCGACAGAATCAGGAACTCTTCCGGGTTTCTTTCTTTTCAATAAGGCAAGAATAGACGATTCTCTTTCAGGGAAGGCGGGCATTTCTTCTAAAACAGTGGCCTAAACATACATATATCCGTTGTAATTAAAATTAAAAAGAAACCCCCAAATTGTTAACGAATTGTACGCACTAAAACGTCGGTTGTGACAATATTGGATAATTGCAGATATTCGGAAGCACGTTGCTGTAATTCCGCGTCAGCACTTCTGATATTACTATCTTGTGTGAAAACGTTTTGAATCATTCCTTTAATTTCGGGGAATAAATTGACGAATTTTACGTACGTCGAAAGTAGCAAAGCACGAGTCATCGGAGAACATAGATGATACTGTAAAGATTTAAACGAAGAAACATAATAAGATATTGAAGTTTAAAAAATCCATCCATTCCTTCTGTATTTTTTTTACCTTGGAATGTAATAATTGGAATTGAACACTTGGAGCTGAACGTTGATCGCCAGCTATTAAATTACCAAATTCTCCTAAAATATAACCACCTACTTTAACCATATTTTCATGACATGCTGGAGCTTGTAAAGCCTAAAAAGAGCAGATTAAATCAATGAAAAATTTTTAAACAAAGAAAAAACAGAAGCCTGATTATTACCTCGAATACTGTTTTCGCAGCGTATCCTTGAACATCATCTCGATTGATTACGATCTGTATAACTCTATACCATACTTCTTCGGAAACATAATCTCCAGCTATTCTTATTAAATTTAATATTACATCAACATACCACGAATAATCGGTGGCATATTTTTCTGCTAAAATAGCAACTTTTAATACCTAAAAATAAAATCACGCATGTTACAAAATTACTCAACCAAATTCAACGAAAAAACACTTCACATTCATCGATGGAATATGCTATTACCATTTCTTCTCTTATTGAATAATCAGCGGTTTCAAGATAATTCAACATTTCCTGAACGATTTCTTCAGAATTGGTTTTGTCGCACATCGCGTATAATAAGTCCACGGCGCGTTGTCTAACCGATACGTCTTTTTCCATCTGAAAACGTCATCGAAAGAATTAATCCGATTGAAACCGTTGAAATTTCATACGCGGTATTTTTTTTACCTTCATGGAAAGAATTACAACTTCTTGATGTTTTTTTACTGCTTCATGCGAAAATTCAGAATTCGCCAACAAACACATTGATTCTAAGGCTAGATATCTTAAATTAGTTTCTCTATTAGAAAGGAACTGTCCTAATTGGTTACACGCTCTAACTAATAGATTTGGTTCACTGAAACGACATAAATAATTAGACAACCCATCTAAGTTTTAATTTTCAAAAATAAAAACCTACCTATCATTATGTATAATTAAACTTATTGCCTCAAACAGCACTGCATTTTTAGCATTGGAATGTTGAACTTTCTTCGATTTGGGTGGCTCCTGCGCTTTATTTAAAATCGTCTCCAAACACTCATTCAATCTGCCACGCACGCCAGGATCCTCTGCGAATAATTATTATTGTAAATATTCAACTTTTAAATGTATGGTAAATCAGTATTTGCATACCAGGAGGGGGATAATTTTGAAGGAGTCTAAGAAGTTTTACGGAAAGCCAAGGCGCCGGAACGAAGTAATATGTGTAGTCTTGCAAGTCTGTATAGCTAGCGGTGACAATCTGAGAAGAAAATTATCAATGTAATTCATCATTTCGAAAGATACATTTATCTTAAAAGGAATATTATTCGTACTCTTGATAATCTCGACACGGCTAGACTTATACAGCCTTTGTATTCTTCAGGATTGTGCTTAACGAGGGCTTCTATTAAAGAAGCGGCAGCTGTGACTACACCTAGATGTTGGTCATTCAGAAGATGTATTATACGGGAAGTCCATTCTCCACCAGGTATTATTTCGGGATACGTAGCAAATAATCGTAATAAACACAAAGCAGCCGATTGTTTCACAACATCCATTGTGTCCCTAAAAACGAGATAAATTGTTACCACTTTGAAGATAAATAAATATAGTAAGAGAAAAAAATTATTGATATATACCCTGACACCAAAAGTTTTGGGATATCGTAACCAAAAGCTTCCGCCATATCTTTACTACCGATATTGGCAATGCACTGCATGGCTAGATTAACATGAATAGGATTCCTATAAAGAATACATAAAAATATACAAGAATTTATATTTATCGACATGGTTTGATTTTCATAGATTGCAACAAGTACTCACCTAGATGATAAATCATTTTTAATACTTTGTATAATCAATTTGATGAGATCGCTGTTTGTATTAACCAAAACGGATATGAAAAGGTAACCCTGAGAAAAAATATAAATACATGAGAAACACGTATACCATTTCACGATTTACGCAACGTAAATTCCTTACAATTTGTTTTTCAGAATATTTATTGGATGAGAGTAAATTAACAGCTTCCATATGGCCAAAATCGATATCATGTCCAAGTAGAAATATGAACAAGAGTTTACAGACATACTTCTTCTTTTGGTAACCATCAAGTGTTTTATCGCCTTTGAATTTACTTCGGATGTTGGCGAGTTCTTTATTAATTCTTTTTATTTCCGCTTCTTTGCTTTTACCTAAAACACATCGATTGTGTTAAAATTTCCATGTGTGGGAGTAAACCCGACAAAGTGTTATCGTTTCGTGATAAGTAAAAGATATCATGTCATATTACGCTCACACACACAACAAAGTTGCCTGTTTCGAAGGAAATTAATACAAGTGTTTTTTTTCCTTCTTTCTCTATTTTTTTCTGTTTTTTTATTCAAACACAAACAGCAAATTAAGCGAAAAAAATCACAATTGGTTCTTTAAACAAAACATCAGCTGAAATCTAATCATGTAATTGGATCAAAAACAAAACCCATTGAAAAATAATAAAGCTAACTTGAACATGATATGCGGTAAACAAGAAAAACACATTAATACTTACAATTTCTTATATCAGAAATGAACACAGCCAACCCGCGCATTCCATCCCCTCGCACAGCAGGCATTTTAGCAGGATATACCCTGAAAGATTACTTCACTGAAATATAAAAAATTAATAAATAGAATCAAATTTTCAAATACCAATCAACATCACCCCATGCTTATAAAATGCCGACACCGCTATAAAAACAAGACTGACATAGATATTGTATACATACCCTGATGAATTCTTTAAAAAATAGCTACAATATGATTCATGTAAATTTAAAAAAGATGAAACGAAAAGAGCATTTCTACAGAAACATTTCCATAATATTTGAGGACAGATATAGGTGATACGATTTCAATGTAGTACACAAAACAGAAAATTGTTTATCAATGATACAACATAAACTAGTTTGTTGTTACGGATAAGATTCTATGATACAAATTGATGATTACGCCGAAATATTCATACGGATACACCCATTATTAGTATGAATTGGATCACAAAAAAGTGTTTAAGTACAAAATTGCTTTCATTAATTACACTTACATGAGCTAACAATCAATGAGAGTACTTCATTTTTCAACTTTCGATTTATTCAGAAAAAAGTTACCAAATATATTATAATTAGCACTACTCAACAAACCGCCTCCATTTAATAGCCTATCACGAATCACTTCATATCAAATCAATCAATTTTCAATTTTAATCATCAAAATTTAGTTTTGGGATTTCATTTTTGGTTTCGCAGCAAACGTTGAACGTAGCAAACAACACGCAACTACAAGATGACGTTTTGAAGTTTTTGAATTTTGAGTCAACTTCGACTTGCTTCAGCGATTACATTACGCCCAAGTAATGTTCGATTATTCGTGCTTTCGTGTCGTGTCGACAAGATGACAACATGTCATTGATTATTAAATAATTATTAAAATAAAATATTAAATAATAAATATAAAATACTAAGCGGAGTATTTTTAAGTCGATGGCCACGGTCTAGAATTTTTGATTTTTTTTTCATTTAAAAAATTGTATACATGTACTTAGTTGTAGACATAAAATAAGCTTATGAAGCGAAAAGTAAATGGAATTCAGCAGCAACGGACAATAAAGCTGCTTTGTCAAAATGAAATGAAAAGTTCTTCATTTTTTCTAGCTTCAGGCGTGGACATGACATGAATGACAAGATGAAAAAATTGTAAATTTAACATAGAAGCAGACCATCTTTGCATGTAAGCAACTATGCATTCTTTCGTCATTGTTAATTTTCTCTTAAATTAACTACAATGAAAACCGAAGAATAATAGAATAATTCCCTACATTTTTTGATTTCGTTAAAATTAGATATAAGAAAAATTAAAGACCGACTTAATTGTTTCACTCTCAATTTAAAAAAAAATATACGTATAATGCCGTTAAATTTATAAAATGAAATTTTTAATTTACAATTTTATTCCAACGTTGAAAGTTTGAATTGAAATCGAACTCGAATTTTATGAAACAAAAAACAAATATTTCTATTTTTTATTCTGATTTAATGTACTATTATCGCAAATAAAATATTTAAAATAGTTTTCATTATGCCCACAATAAATTACTAAAATGATTATAAATACAGTCCGTCATACCTTAGGCTTAACCTTACCTTACACATACACAAACACGATATTTGATAATTATTGTATGTACTTTATTTACCGAATTAATTTATGACTGAAGGATTAAACCAGAATTACTGAACATTTTTAATTATTAAAATTAGCAACATACTAACCAATTACTTCGAACGTTTGAAAGCTAATTTGATTTTAAAGATGACTTTAAAAAAACGAAAAAAATGATTTGAAATTAAAGAAGTAAAAAAAAAATCATCTCATCAACCGTGCTGTATGAGAGCGTGTGTGTACGCATGACACGTGTACGATGATTTTCATGAATGATACGTCACATCGTAACATCCGATTTGCCACATTTCTAAGTTTTCCATTTCATGCAGATGTGTGTGTGTGTGTATAATTGTAGCGAGTTTCTGTGGTAATATTTGAGCTGAACCAATGGGCGTTTTTCTTTATCAAGACAACGGCAACGAAGAGTAATAGTGAAGTTGCATTGGGCCGTCACCTTAGGGCATAGGTGAATTTGTGTGATAATACGTACGGTGGTTTGAGGAGTGGTTGTTAATTCTCTGTACTTTATTAATTTAATATTTTAGTTTAATTTTATTATAAAAAATAAATTTGTTAAAATGGCTGATAGTGCAAACAATCCAATTTACGGGCCCTTTTTCGGCGTTATGGGTGCGGCTTCAGCAATAGTTCTTAGTGGTGAGTATTTCATCCAAGATGGTCGTTTTTAGGTTACGATGAATTATTGATTTTTTTGAATTGTACATTCTGTATAGTACATATGGAATCTAAGACTCGATATTTTATTATATATTAACATTAGGTTTTTCGTACTGAGCAATTTTTCAATCCGATTAAATCTGGTACATGTATGGCACATGAATACCACACCCTACACCGACAATTGAATCAATTTACTTATTGAACTAATGAATAAAACTTTCATTGATTTCAATGAGGAAAAATATGTATTGAATCAATTTTAATACAATATTTTGTGCTGAACAAGAAAAGAACATCAATTTTCATAATGCTTATTATATCGCTGATAACATTGAAGCCATATGTAGGGTGTGAGATTGAATGATTGAGTGGCTCGCGTTCACCTCGTGCAGCGGATCATTTCAAAGCAAAATCCTGCTGTTTCTATCAATATTTCATCAATCCTTTATTGGAAATTATCATCTGACATGTGACGTCACATTTATTCTGAATTTTAGCTCTTGGGGCAGCTTATGGAACTGCCAAATCAGGAACAGGTATCGCCGCTATGTCGGTGATGAGGCCGGAATTGATCATGAAATCCATTATTCCTGTAGTCATGGCTGGTATCATTGCTATTTATGGATTGGTGGTTGCTGTTTTAATAGCTGGTTCTTTAGATCCACCCGAAAAATACCCATTATACAGGTATTTCCCAAAGATTCATGCATTAAAATTGACCTTCAGATGTTGATAATGTGTTATATGTACAATTTTCCAGAGGATTCTTACATTTGGGTGCAGGATTAGCCGTAGGATTTAGTGGGTTAGCTGCCGGTTTTGCAATTGGTATTGTGGGTGACGCTGGTGTGCGAGGAACTGCCCAACAGCCCCGCCTTTTCGTTGGAATGATTTTAATTTTAATTTTCGCCGAAGTATTAGGTCTTTATGGCTTAATTGTTGCCATCTATATGTACACAAAGTGAATTACGTGCTTGATAAAAAAAAATCCAGATCAATTTTCTGATTTAAACGTACTACGAATATCATGTTCATCAGTTGTTTTTTTTTAATCATTCTAAATCCATTCTTGAAAAGTGATCGTTAGTGTCTAATGTAGTTGTTATTTAATTAATCGTTACTTTTTTATTCTTTTTTCTTTTTTGTTCGTGTTTAAGTTGCATGCGTCTTCTAACGTACAATTTTTGCTGTATCACGTTTGCTTAAGTCTTGAACTGAGTTCTTTAATTTTTGTATTCAAGGTAAAAAAACATCGCTTTTTCATTCCACATAGCTTAGAAAAATTTCACATCTGTTGCTATTTTCATTTTGCTAAATCAAAGTTACGTTTGTAAAATTCATCAAGTTTCTTGAAATTATCACGTGTTGAAAAATTGATGCCGCATCCTTGTGTTTGTATTTCCTCAAAAAAAAAACGCGTACTTAATTATATTTATAATTCATAGAATCAAAAATAAATTCGTTGAGTTCGGTGGTTGAAATTTGGACAAAAGAAAGATTATTTCATTATCATCATTCATAAATCAAATCACTTTTCGTTGTATCACGGCCAATTCGAGATTGTATAATTCATCACCCATTTTAATAATTTTCAAACGAAGCATGCAGTTCAAGCTTTGAACGAGATGTACTATAGCCTATGTTGGAGTTAATTTTAAGAATTAGTTTTATCTGTAGTTACACCCTTGAAGTCAAGCTTCTGAATGATTATTTAATTTCGCTAATTTACCTCATTCGTTTTCCTCGTATCAACGCATTTCATATTTAAATTATAAAATACTGTTTTACTTAATAACGAATAGTAAAATTGTGTGAATATACGTGTTTAACTAAGCTTTGTTAATGCGATTTACATTCCATGTAAGTAGTCTGGTTATATTTTATTTGTAAATTCGAAGTTGCACAATGAAATTGTAAACATAAAAATACATCGTAAGAAAGTCGATTTGTAAGTACGATGAATGGCATTGTTTTAAAGTTAAGAAGTTGTTTAACACATTTACATTGATTTTTCTGTGATCATCGCAAATGTACCATTTACAACTTTTATCTTGGAACAATGATCATTATTATTATCATTATCTTAAATATAGTTTTTTGATTTTATTTTATGTATTTTAATTTTTCGTTTATTATAGTTATTATTTCGAATGCCGTACCATAAAGTTATAAGTTACCTTTAGTACAAAACCAATCGAAAAATCGGTTTTTGGCATTTCATTTTAAATTTTCTGTTTACCAATATCAACTTGAAAAAGTACTGATTTTATTATTATATTTTCGAAGGAAATAAATTCATAATTTATCAACAGAATTTTACCAAAATACAATTTTTACTGATAAAATATTGTTTTACCTCATGTGTGTATTTTTTTTTGTTCGTCTAGATTTAATTATACTATTTATCTCAAGTTCATATTTCGGTTGGCCTATGTAACGATGTGTAGTAGGAATTTTTGTGTCTTTTGCACTACATTCGGAAATGTACATATTCAATAATCTGTGACTCTCCGAGCATTTTTTTTTTACCAGATGTCATCAAATATCGAGACAGTTTTGAAGGAACAATATACCATTGTATATTTTTTTCATGAACGCAGATATATGATTAATATCCATTTACCAACATAGTTTCTATTAACCAGTCGCCAGTATATCTGTAAATATTTAATAAGATACTTACATAAGTAGCAGCATTTTATTAGCTATATTGTTCCTTATATTATTTATACCTATATGAAATCCGCTTGAGATACGTGTATCATAATTCTTAGCGAAATAAAAGTATATAACGAATATTTTGGCGTTAAATTAGTGTATTTTTCTGGATCGACGGTGGTTGCCTCATGTATTGAAACGATTTCTCGCAGTTTCATCGAGCAAAAACTTTTTCGGTTTGGTGAAAGCAACATGTCTAGTATTCAAGGTGATGTATAAAAGTAAAAGTTTCGATGACGTAGTGTTTGCTTCTAATTGTTAAATTTTGGAGATGAAATTTTTATTTCAAATTATGAAGTCGTAGTCTTCGCAAATGTGAGTACGAAGATATTAAATGATAATCGTCGAAGGTGTTGCAAGGTTTATTAAATAGGTAGTATCATAGATTAACCTATACAAAGATAGTCCACTGTATACAAAAAAGTGTTGCGCTTAAAAGGAGCTGGAAAGAGCTAGGAATGGAGCTCGTTCATAGATAGCGCACCAACGTCTCGTCTTTCCCCGCCAACAAAGAATACTACACGGCATTTCTCCCCTCTGAATTACTACATATCTTGTAGTTTTACGCATGTGCGCATGTCGTTGTGTGTAACACGTTATACAAATACCGAGAAATTAGTCAGGCCTGCGGTGTTGCGCGTTTTATAATTCTTTAAAACTTCAATCTGCAACGGTAGTCATATTCATAGTCTAGAGACCAAACGCTAAAAATTACGGTTTCGTGTGCCTTGGCAACCACGAACCGGGAGTGGATTTCATACAACTTGAACCCCCTGAGTACGAATAAATTGCCGGTACTTCGAGAAAAAGGTTACAAGTTCCTCAAAATTGAGCTTAAAGTTGAAAATTTGAGCTTTTTGGAAAAAATCTCGAAAAATGGAGAAATCAACCAATTGAGTTGGTCTATAGCTCATTAGAAAGAGAATTTCCTCAGCTTTCCAACGATGCATAGAAACTTATGTTTCATTCAACATTTCACTCATATTTGAGGAAAAACTCAAGAATTCGTCTTTGTGGCAGACAAATTTTGTTTTACTTCTGATTTTT
>QBDW01006554.1:0-43483 GCA_003261595.1 Maconellicoccus hirsutus | reverse complement strand
TTTATTTTTTGGTGCATCCACGTAATGTAGCAAAACCTATCGATGGACCTTTGCATGTACTTATCGTAATGGTTTTTATTTATCATTCTTTTACATATTTTCTGAATCAATAAACGAACTGTAATAATAACGATGTGTAATTATCGGCAATGAATTTTATACATTTTCAATTGCGTGATTTAATTACAAAGGGTCTAGATCGGTAATCATGGCGAGTCAGCCCTTTGCGCGGATTTTTAAATTATTACCTGCGTATGAGTAGTTCAAGTAGCGTCCTTTAGCGATTTTTTCATATTTTTGTCACAAAACTGCACGTTTTTTAACGTGCAAATTCAGCGATTGAGCAAGTGGTACCCTTCCAATCGAAAAACCGACGACGGATTCGTGTTCAGGAGGGTTGAATCAACTAGAAAACATACCTCTGGTATGATGCACCCCTCGGGGAGCGACTTGAGAGGGGGTAAATGAAAATTTCCTTATATTTTCACTGAAATTGCACGTTTTTCGACAAATAAATGTAACGATTGCGCAAATACTATTCTTTCAATGGAAAAACCAATGGCGGATTCGTGTTCAGGAGGGTCGAGTTAATTAAAAAACATGTTTGAAATGTGGGTTACCCTTGTAGGGTTGACTTGAGGTGGGATAAATCGTATTTTGATCGTATTTTCACTGAATTTGCACGTGTTTTCACATACAAATTTAACGATTGCGCATGTGCTACACTTCCTATGGAAAAACCAATGGCGAATTCGTGTTCAGGATGGTCGAATTATATGGAAATGACACCTAAATCATTTTCATACCCCAAAGCCCCAAAATGGAGGTGTAACCCTTTTTTGAAAGTCGCCTCCACCCCCCCCCCTATGTGAAGGTTTTTTTGGCTACCCTTGTCAGAAATTTTCTTTTGGACCAAACTATAATAAAAACCATACGCGATGCCGTGTTTAAAAAAAAAAGGATTTCGTCATTTTTCGGTGTTAACCGCTTAGACTATCTAAGGAGCATAGATTAAATGCGAATATCGCAAGAAAAAGAGACAAGATACCAAGATAGCAAGTTTTGGAAATTCGGTGAAAAAAAATAATTGTTTTGTTTGCGAAATCATTCGCTTGACGCGAGTGTCAACATCGACGTCACTATAATCTACTCTAAACTAGGTGCTACGTCTTTGAAGACGGATCACTTACTACTGTTCGATTACTCACTGCGTACGAAACTGCGCGTTTTCATGGGTTGCAGTGGCAGTTGTAATGACGTCCACCAGCATGCTGGCAATCATTGTACCCGCCGCATCCTGGTTGCTGACAGCCTACGTAGCACGCAGCATGGCAGGTTCTTTTACCGTCGAACTGATGATCATGAATCAGGCACCAATGCGAAGACACGGGGGGAATAGAAACGACGGCCACCATTGCGATACAAACGAAGAAAAGTAAATATTTCATTTTTACAGAGTTGGGATTTTTCGTGGTTTTTTATTCAAATTATTTAGCATCAACTATTGACGTGAAGTGCAAGGTTGAAAAATTTTATAGCGGAGTTGAATTAAAAGTGGTTTTTTTTCGTGTACGAAATTAACATTTTTTAAATCGCGCGTGATACGTAATTACGTATGTTAATTAGGCTGAATTTATTTTTTGGTGCGTCTACGTAATGTAGCGAAGCCTGTCGATGGACCTTTGTACAGCCCGTCCGGTTGATCTTAGTACCCCTGAGCGCAAAAATCCCACCGCTATAGATGAATAATGCGAATAAATTATTTTAAACCCTGATTGATATTTATAAATTGATATTTTAATAAAATAAAGAATTTAAGTTGATACTTAATAATTTAAAAACCAAAAATAGTCGTTAATAATCGATAATTTACTTTTTTCGTACATTTTTTTTGTGCTATAATTTGCACGCACTGACGTCCCAATTTACGTTGTTTGTAACCTGTGTAAGTGTCGCCACTTTTTACGCGTCAGCTACGTTGATGGGATTTTTGCGCTGAGGGGTACTAAGATCAACCGGACGGGCTGTACATATCGTAATGGGTTTTTTAATCATTTTTTTACATATTTTTTGTATTGACGGACGAACTGTAATGATAACGATGTGTAATTATCGGCAATGAATTTTATACATTTTCAATTGCGTGATTTAATTACAAAGGGTCTAGATCAATAATCATGGCGAGTCGGCCTTTTGCGCAGATTTTTGAATTATATATAATATTAATATGGTGGGGGGGGGAGGGTTAGTTCAAATGAAACGTATCCGTAGTTACGTAAGCTTAGTGTAAAAAATTCGTTTAGATGAAATTTAAAGTTTTTCACTGTCTACACGCCATTTACTCAATAATAGATGATCGTAGGTAATTGCGGTTTGCGGCATTGCATTCAATATGAAAGTGAATAATTCCCCCGATTTATTTACAGGTTAAAGTGTCACGTATAAATTGAAGGAGAGACTAAAAAAATTGCCTGAGCTTATTTTCATTTTCGTAAGGATCGACTTGCGTACAAGTCCGGATTTTCAAGTCACTTCGCGACAACGATTTTCATCAGGAGGCGTCGTTTGACGTCACATGTCACTCGTAACCATGACACTTCACCGTAACAAAGACTTGTCATCATGTCATGTCACTCGACGTGCTACCATTACGTGATCATCTGTCGCTGCTGATCATGACACGTTACCATGATGATGAACTGTCATCTATGACGTGGTATGGTGACACGAAGAAATTGCATTTTGCATTAAACGTTAATATACGACGTTTAATACGTTTTGAGAGGAGAAAGTAATCGCCTGACTTGTCATCACGTATCACCACCACGTCTCGTATCATGACAACATAATGATACGAGTATATCATGATAATATGTCATTATTCAGGTCATAACACGATCATGAGATATCGCCATGACAAGTTATCGGACATATCACTAACATATGATCATGCGTCATTCACGGCCATGACACGTCACCATTCCAATGATCTTCGTTACAATACGTCATTACATGTTACATGTCAATCATAACCATAACATGTCACCATGGTAATGACTTGTCATCGTATGGTATATCACTCATGATGATGAAATTTCACCTAAACAATGACGTGTCACCTACGAATTGTTATGACGACATGGAGATTTCAAGATTAACACTGATCAGCTTGACACGTCGCCATGGCAATGGTTACCATGACAACCGCGTGACGCTTCTTCGTGACGATTTTCAATTTTGTGCGCTACAGCCAAGCCATGAAAATGTCAAATTGCCAGAGATAGTTGAACATCCAAACGTGAAGAACGAAATTATAAAACTTAGTGTATCCAGCTATCGGCCATCCACGTTAAGGGGTTTTTCAATCACGAAGGAAATTTTTCGCGCGAGGCAACCCGACTTGCCGCGTAATCTACGCGGCGGCGTGGCGACTCGGCGTCGAGCTCAAGTGGAATCGAATATGCTGTTTTCTACGGATTTTTGTCCGATAACTCCAAAACCAAGCTTGATACAAAGAAATGTGTGATGACTTGACTTGCACGGAATCGGCTATATTCTCTTGGAATTTCAATGTAATCAACGGTTGGTTGGATGTCGCCACGAAACTGTTTTTCGAATGAGATGCCGACGAACTTGAAAGCAAACCGCAACAGTAAATAGAAATCGATATCCGCGAACATCCGCCGTTTATCGAAATTTAATTATTGGTTTTAGAATACGGCGAATTTCGTGTGAAAAAAATAATTGTTTTGTATGCGAAAACTATTCGCTTGGGGTGAGGTAGTTTTAACGCCGGTTATCTATATCTACTCTAAATTATCTACGTCATCAAAGACAAACTACTTCATACTCGCGCGGTCCGCAAATGCGTATATTCAACTGTGGCAATGACATTTGTGGTGATGTCCACCAATGTCTTCGCAATGGTTAAAACCACCGCAAAAGGGTACTGCGCAAGCGGCTCTGCATCCTATTTGGCAGGTTTTTTTTCCGTTGAATTGTATACCATTGCCTGGGCACCACGCCTCCGTAGGAGGTATAGAAACAGCGAACGCTAGTAAAATAAAAACAAAGAAAAATAATTGTTTCATCTTTACCTTTTTGTATCGTGAAAATTTTCAGATGAACTGACGTTATACACAATTATAAAAGTTTATAAGAAAGTGAGATTAAATCAGGTTTTTTTTAGGCAGAATGTTTATTTTTATAAATTTAAAGTACTGTTTTTTTTCACCTTATCATTAGGCTGTTTATCAAGTTTACAACTACGTGAGTATTGAGTAATGAAGCGTAAATCTCTTGTGTGGGCTTTAACCTCATAATGGTGATTACTTGTTTCCCTAATCACATAAAAACGTGTTGAAAATGTTTCGGTTTCGGTTCAAATAAAACGTATGCGTGCTATTGTGATTTTCTTTAAAAAATTAGTCGAAAGTCGGCATTAATTAGTTGTAGTCAACATTAACGAGCGGTGGCGTAGCCAAGGGGAGGGGGTCAATGAGGCCTTGCCCCATGGGTTCAGAAAAAATCTCAAAATGGTAGTTATGTTGAGTGTTTTAAAAACATGTTACCAGAGGCGGATTTAGGATTTTTCTGCCCATGGGCAGTAAACGTGTGCCGCCTCATCCCAAAATAAAAATCACAGCATATTTTTGGTTTTATTAAAAATTGAAAAAAATTGAAAAATTAAAAAAAAAAACAATTTCAAAATTTTAAATCTAGTTGAAAAGTGATGAAAGATTTCAGATTTTTGGTTGACATGGTCAGATAGTCGTCAATGAGTACTTTTCAATGATTCCATTAACTCAATTTTGATAATTTTCGACATGGGTGGTTTTTGGAGTTAGGTCTTTAATGTATTTTGCTTGCGTTGAAAATTAAAAAAAAAATGAACATTCGAAATTTAATTCAAATTTTTTTAGAGTTTAAGTAACCATTTTCTGGCTTTCGCTTCAGAGAATTTCTTGATCACATCGTCGAATTGCATTTTAGATGTGCAAGATAGCAATATATTGAAGCCATTTGCCGCCCCTGAAATTTTGCCCCCCTGGGCTATTGCCCACTCTGCCCATGTCTAAATCCAGCCCTGCATGTTACCACTTTTTATAAGGTTTTGTATTCAGCGCGCTCTAGGTGGTAGAAGAACGCATCGTAGACCCCAGGTTCAAATCTAGGAATTATTTCCTCGTCTTCAGCGACAAAATGCCGCAAATGTCATCTCGATATCTGCTTTTATTTTCGAAGTATAAATTTTTTAGTAAAATGAAATTGCGATAAATTTACAAAAAAATGTTTTTATCGACAATTTTTCTGTAATTGTGTAATATGATATGAAAACTCCAGCGGTGAGCAACAGCTGAGCGCATTTCCATTCTTGTATCTTATTGAGTTGCATCTCAAAATATGGTACCTAAATGTCACATTTTGGTTAGAAGGTGATTTTATTCAATATACGCAACATTTTCAATATCTCTGAAAAAAATTACCCCAAAGAAATTCACCCCTAACTCTTTAAAGCCCCTCCCCCCTTTGAAAAATCCTGGCTTCGCTACTATTTACGAGTTATTGATTGAAGTTGATAATTTTAGGTTGAATGAAGATGTCATAAAGTTATGGTGTAATATTGGGAACGTGGTTTATATCTAATGAATGTTGTATGACATTAAAAATTGGCCATTTTGTGGCCAATTGAGTTTTTTAAACCTGTTCGATGGTTCTCGACCAGTTATCGATGACCTTTGAAAAAAAAAGAAAACAATTTTCAAACAAAGGTTGTAGAGCTTTTGTTTTACTCATTTTTGCAACTGGTTTCATGTTCTAGAACTAGCAGCGTACGTTTGAATGGAAATGCTCGAAAGTAAGGTGGTAAATGTGAGGCAAGAAGTGTCTAGCTAGTGTTGTAGGTCATCGAATCATCAAAATTGAATGAAAATAATTTACTATCATTTTTTGCAAAAGTTAAACAAAAGTTTTCAATTATCGAGATATCTAAAAAAAATACCGCCAGTCGCAGAATATCAAGCTGGTTGCGAAAATGAGTGAGACAAAAAATGAACTTTTTTCATGCTCTTAATTGGTACTTTCATTCAAACATTTTTTTCCATCTTCTTTTTCAGGGGTCTTTAGTAACTGGTTTCAAAAACTCATTTGGCTAAAAATAACCAATTTTGGTGTTCTATAATATTCACTAGATATTTTGTTCGATACCGTTTCAATAACTCGTCCGTAACGCGTTTGGCTCATTGATATTTTGCCAAGTACATCGAAGCATGAGGTATCGAATCGGTTGCAGTAATGAGTTGTACAAAAAATGTACCATTTTTGATCCTCTACAACTTTTATTTGAGCAATTTTTATCAATCTTTTTTCCAAGGTATTTCTGATGGGTGGTTGAGAACCGCTAAACTGGTTGAGAATCACTGAACCGGTTTCAATTTTTTTGTTAATCGTCATCGAATTGTTTCCTAATATTTGGTGCGAAAATATTGATAACACACACTTTCCTTTCGATTTCGTTGATTAAAAAAATCACGTTTTTGATTTATAGGACACCTTGTATGTAAGTCAGAAATTTTTGAATCCACTCGTAGAAAACGCCCCACAGGAGAAGTTCAAAACTGGTGGAATTTTTCCTTCTATTACCGCCTGGTAAAAAATAAGAGGCACCGTATAGAACTTTCGCGACACACTGTATACAATTACATACGAAAGACAATCACGACAACCATTTTTGTTTTAACGTCGTAACTCACCATCGAGTGCATCGAATTTCTTCAAATTTTAAACACACCTTTTCCCAGACTGTTAGATGGTTATAAGGTTCTATTTCCCCAACAGCTCCGAATCGAAGAGAAAAAAGTGCAAAATTAGTTCAGGGAGGCCGAAAATTAAAAATCATTATTTCACGGGGATCGTTAGGCTTTTCATCGAATAAAGTGTTGGATGAGTTGCCTAAGCGTGGGAACATCGGCTCGTGGATATTATTGGTGGAAAATGAGTTGGGGAAATCTCGCGACTTGGGCGCGCAGATATTTCTATTGGAGGAATTGCCACCTGAGGATAGTTCGTGAATTTTAAACAATCAAATGAAATTATCGGTTTTGAGGAGGAGGTTACGATGACGTGAATTACGATGCGACGTTCATCTTTGTTCTGTGGAAAAAATATTCGAAAAGAGAAATATTCAGTTGTAGAATTTCATCGTATTCGTAGTAATTGCTTAAAAATGAGCAATGAGGCATATACTTGAATTCATCGAGAGGGTATTTTTAAAATAGGTTTTTCTCTATTCAATAATTCGCAATTAATATCGGATTCGATTTAACGAAATAGTAATTCGGATATTGTGATAAAACTGTCTGAACGTTCCGCTTGAAGTAATCGAATAAAATCGACGAATAGAGATACCCCGAAGAAAAACTTGTTTACGACTCGTCTTTGATTAGTTAATTATCCTCGACGAACAATTATTTCATCCGTTACGATGTTTCGGCACTTATCAATTTTTTATTATCGACGTTTCCACTCATAATGAGTAATTAACTCGTAATCGGATGTTTCTATCGCAATTCTCGTTTGAAAATTTTCAAAAGCATCGTGGTTTTTAGTTGGAAACGAAACAGAATTCACGGGAGAAAAAACCTATTTTTAATCGAAACGAACCGC
Organism: Maconellicoccus hirsutus; assembly: GCA_003261595.1. Lineage (NCBI taxonomy): Eukaryota > Metazoa > Arthropoda > Insecta > Hemiptera > Pseudococcidae > Maconellicoccus > Maconellicoccus hirsutus. Next base: position 35,818 of record QBDW01006554.1, on the reverse strand, counting down.
TAAATTATGGTATCCACGTCGAAGTTCGTTCATTTTCAACGCTCAGTGTAATTCTCGATGATAATCGAACTTTGGTCGTGTGCAAATACAAAGCAAGCATTTGTAACCGAGAAATACACGTATTACGGTGTAATTAACCACGTGAAAATTCCCAATCGACGATTTAACGAGAAAAAACCTGTTTACGAGGTAATATCGAAATACGTATTTACAAGATGCTCAATAAAGATGGCTACAGGAACGCAGTCGGGTCCGGCAAAATCGACAAATACTCGAGATCAGCTATGAACAGACAAGTCCCTTATAAATCACCTCGAACTCGTCAATTGAGTTTTGTCGAAACCCAGCAAAGGAATTATGACAGGATCGCGCGTTGTTGGCAGATTATCGTTAATGAAAGGAATTTGCCGAGAAATTTGCAGATTTAAATACCCAGATGGCTACGACTTGGTTTTGTAAACACATTTTTGTATTTTGTAATGTTTGTGAATTTATTGGCAAAATGTACTCGGTGTATTTGACTAGTCGTAGAATACAAGTTATTTTTACGTCGATATTGTTTTATTCGATTTTTATTACGCGTGGATATCATTACAACACAATTTTTTTTCTTCTTTTGCAGCAGAAGAGGTATTTTATGGTTCGGAGTCGTAAGCAGGCTCGGAGTCGACGCTGTTGGAAGAATCGGAGTCGTTTTCGTAGTCGTCGTCAGCATGGGAGGTCTGGTCTGGTTCTGCGTCGATGTGTGGTTTGTCTATTGAATTATTATTTGAAATTAATTATAATATAATTGGTGGTGGGAGAAGTGAAAGTGTTAGATTGAGTGATGCTGAAGTGAAGAGGGGGGAGAGGAGATGGGTCATATAATGCTTTATTGCGAAACACTACCGTTAACCTTAATCCACGAATTATCTCGATTTTTTTTGCATAAAAATGAGGCCTTTCAAAAAATCTTGAAATTTTGAGGAGATATGAAAAAAAGTCTTAGGAGAAAAATTATTTTTCGTTTGATTTTCCACAATTTTTATATGAATTATTTTTTTATATAATTAATTTCTCATTCTTTGAGTGGACGCAAATATTTTCAATCGGTTTTTTTACATTAAAATGATATTTTCCAAAAATCTCAAAATTTTGAGATATAAAAAAATTTTGGGACAAAAATTATTATTTTTTTTTGTTTGATTTTCCACAGTTTTTATATGAATTATTTCTTTATTATACTTAATTCCTCATTCTTTGAGTGGACGCAAATATTTTCAATCAATTTTTTTACATTAAAATAAAATTTCCCAAAAATCTCAAAATTTTAGGACAAAAATTATTTTTTGTTTGATTTTTCACAGTTTTTATATGAATTATTTTTTTATATAATTAATTTCTTATTCTTTTGAGTGGACGTAAATATTTTCAATCAATTTTTTGCGTTAAAATAAAATTTCCCAAAAATCTCAAAATTTTGGGACAAAAATTATTTTTTGTTTGATTTTTCACAATTTTTATATGAATTATAATTAATTTCTCATTCTTTTGAGTGGACGCAAATATTTTCAATCAATTTTTTTACATTAAAATGAAATTTTTCGAAAATCTCAGAATTTTGAGATACATATAAAAAAAATGTTGGGACAAAAATTATTTTTTGTATGATTTTCTAAAATTTCTGTCTAAATAATTTTTCTGTGCAATTGGTTTTCAATTCGTTAAATGAACGCATCAATTTTTTCAACCAATTTTTGAAAAATTTTGAAATTTATTGTTCCTTGTTTGATTTCTTACAACTCTTCTGCAAATAATTTTTATGCTGAATTACTTTTTGTTGAAAAAAACGCAAACGCTTTTTTCATCTGTTTTTGGGTCAAAAATAAAATTTTTCAAAAAGTTTCAAAATTTCGAGAGGTTACGTAAAAAACCTTGAGCCAAAAATTGTTTTTGACCGATTTGTGTTAATAATCGTTTGATAAAATTGGCTCTTGATCCGCAAAATCTTAGTAGTTTTTTAGTCTTTTGTTCGTAAAATTATGCAAATTTATCCAAAAACTTGAAAATTTTGAAAACGTACCGAAAAAATTTGAAACAAAAATGATTCATTACTTCATTTCTCATCATTTTGATATGAAGAATGTTTTTTTAGAGTTGAATTTTGATCCACAAATGACCTTGAATGTCTTTTTGTTGACCAATTTGTGTCGAAAATTGCATTTACTCAAAAGAACCTCAAAATTTTGAGTTTATGGTGACAAAATTTCCATGTGAAAACAATCTCCCTTTAAAAATGACCTTAGTTACCTGGAGAGGTGTTACTTGGAAAGGTCATATTTGTAGATCAATAAAAAAATATTCAAATAATTAACTTTTCCTATTAAATTTTTAAAAATTGTTACGAGTCCCCCTCCCTTCCCTTCCAACACCGACACGTATTTCGTTTTTGCATTCATGCATGAATAAGTAGGTATCTTATTACCACAATATTACCTATTCGAATAACGCTTAGTCGATCCCACAGTAAACGTATCCGCTGGATTTCTTCATTTGTACGTTGAACTTTCTTCGTTTCAGCGGAGTCGAAGGGATTATGCCGGCATAAATCTAGCGGGCGGTTTAACCCAAGAGCGGGGGAATTTTTATAAAGTATATTTTCACTATCGCGATCAAAGTAACGATTCTCTTTGAGGGATTTATGATAAATGAAGTCTTTGAGGTTTGGTTGAGCGGTTGGATATCGTCGTATTAGGTCGAGTAATTCTTGATCTTCTTCGTTGTTTGGAAAACAAGCGCAGAGATCTTCGAGAGCTTTGATGGAAAATGTCTTCAGACTGGCGCCTTTCAGGGTCTTATGACGCATTCGTGTCTTGGTCTTGGGTTTCTTGAGGATTTCGCTCGCCGCCTCGATGTCTTTGGCTTCGATGATGTGACGAAATAAATCCGAAGGTGGTTTACCACTGATGACGGTGGAGTTGGGGGGTATTCTTTTTTGGATGAGGAATCTAGCGAAATACACTGGTTTAAAGGTGGTGTTTCTCCTGAAAAGGATGGTTCTGCAGCGCACCTCGGAGGTGTCGAGGAGTTCTTTGCCGTAACATAGTAAAGAGGTGTTTAGCCATAGGCAAGAGGTGTCTTTGGATTCGTTGCTGTTTTCGCCCTCTTGATCGCGAACGTTTTGGTATTTTTGGCGATCGAAGATGGCTACGTCGAGTAATTTGGAAATACTGGAGACGCTTATTTGGCGAATGTTGTAATTCAAGAGTTGCGTTTGGTTTTTGGTGGCGTCGTCGATGGAGTTGTCATGGGCGGTTGCGTGGGAGGTATGTTGGGTGTCTTCAGCGATGTCGTCGTCTTCGCTGGAGTACTCGTCGGCAATGTAGTCGTCGAGGGATTTACGTGCATCAGCGGAGATCGATGTACCGGCGAAGATTTCGGTTTGGAGGCGTTTTATGTCTACGAGGAATTTACGTATGGCGGATTCCTTCTGCAGAGCTTCGCGTATGGGTTGTAAATTGTATTTGTCCGCGTACAAGAACGTGTATACTTTGGCTTTACCGTCGGGTTGGCTGTCGGCCATGAAGGAGCTGTGGCTGGCGTAGCGGCACGAACGGCCGAGGATTTGGATGGTATCAGGGGTCGTGTAGCTGTGAAATGGCTCGAAGATGTGGGCGCCCATGACGTTTTTCAGGCCGAGACCTTCGGACATGAATAGCGTCGTGACCAAGATGACGTTGGTTTTGCTGCTGTTGAACTGCTCGAGGCTGTCGAGCAACTGGGTAGCGTCATCGCTGCGGGTTAACTCGACGATTCGGTATCGTTTGAAGGTGCTGCGTAATGTGTCGGCTAAGGTGCTGCGAAGCTTTAGATGGTACGTGACGACGAGCTGTTTTTTGGGCGTGCCCGATGGCAGGTACTGGAACAAAGACTCCACCCGAAGGATGTTCTGACAGAGGTGATCGGTGGCCTGGTCCAAGGAGTTGATTAAGTATAAAGGGACTCGGATGTTGTTAAGCGTTATGTTCATAATGTTGCTGCGAACGTACACGACTGGATCGACGTCGAGATATTGGTCGATGTGATGATCCGGCACGAAGACGTCGTCCTCGCGAGTGCCCTCCAAATACGCTGGTTCGTTTGTGGCGAAGTAAATACTACTGGGGTATTTCTCGAAGGTGCTCTCGGTCGGGAATACGCATCTGTTGGCGAAGAAATACAAATTATAAAGGGTTGCTGTATCACCAAAGCATGTCAAACTATCGCGCACTAGATCGTCCACCTTGAGATGGCCAGGTACTGAGATCTCGCGGTAATTTGGCAAATCCAAACGAACCAGTTCGCGATAAGCGTTTACCTCGAGTTTGACCTTGTTGCTGAAAGGCGTCGCGCTCAGGCCTAAAATCACTCGTGAATGGTTCCGAGAGAAGATCTTCTTGAGGAACAAGAAGTACACTAGTTTGTTGGCGGTTTCGTTGTAATCGCGTGATTTCTGATTGCGATGGTAATACTTGTCGATATTGGTGCGGCTCATGAGTGCGTTGTAATCAGTGGACAAGCTGGGGGTGTCGTAAGGGTCGTCGTAGGACTCTTCGGTGCCGTTGCTGTCGTCGTCATTGCAGAATAAAGTACGCTTGCGGATTTCACCATCAGCTGCGTCGCTGCTGTCGCTGCGATTGAACCGCGTGAGGAAGGTTTTCGGTATGATGTTGTGGATTTCATCGATGACGAAAAGCGTCGGTTTATGGTGCGAGTAAATCAGCTCGCTGGAACGATAAAACGCGTTCATGGTGGTGATGAGGTAGTCGTTCTTGCCGAGGTAACGTTCCATCTCACGTTGCCAGCCGTCCACGTGACGCGCGTTCGGCACAATGACGATGACGAATTTCACGCCTTTGGAGAGCGTGAAACGCGCGAATTCGCAGGCTTTCATCGTCTTCCCGGATCCGGTCGGGTAGAATAAGAAGAACTCCTGCGATTGCGTTTCGCGATATAAATCGAGTAAATCCATCGCGACCGGAGACGAACGTGATACGCGGACTTGAGCTGAGCATGTGCGATTTGAGCGGTTTACCTGTGTGGCGACGCGTGATTGTAGCTCGTCGCCCAGGTAACGCCTATTCTCCCACTTGGATGGTGTAGCTCGCTGTGGTGTGACGTCGAGCAGTGTTGTCGATGCCGGAAATGTTAATTAGTTGGGAATTTGATAATGAAATGGAAATGTTTTGAATTTATGTTCTCATTTCCCGGAAACTGTGTCGTTGCTTGAACAATTCTATCATTTTTTACAAATGAGTAATGCATGGGTCATGAAATAGAACTGTAGTGATAATTGTGTTCTCAAACTTGAAGCGCAAAAATCGATTTTGAAAAGTCTAATCCCATTTTGGATTTTATAAAATATAGCTGTATATAATACTTGAATTGAATAATAAAAGCGATTCGATGAAGCATAAATTTTTAAAATCATTTTCCAGTAATTGATTTTTGAAAAGTCGATTCGGCTTAAAATTCGATTTTGAAAAGTCAAATGCCATTTTGGATTTTAATGAATGTAACGGTTTCAATCAAGTCAGAAAAATCAAATTTTCTATCGATTCAATCAATTTTGGAAGAAAACTAATTTTTACAAGTAAGCTACAATTGAGTTTAAAGAAATTTACAGGAGATTTTTAAAGAGTCGATTTTTACAATTGATTTTTTATAATTAATTTTTCATAAGTGATTGACAAAAAATTAGTTTCAAAAATTGATTTCAAAAAACGATTAATTTTTTAAGCTGATTGTGAAAAGAATTAATTTCTTACAATTGATTTTTTTAAAAAATCGATTACTTATAATTGATTTTTAAAAAATTCATTTTTATTTCAAAATTAATTTTTACAATTGGTTACGTCACTTTATGTTATATATATAACCTTGTGACTTTAAATACCAAATAAAAAAAAAAAAAAAAAAAAAAAAAATTAATTTTTTACACTTGATTTTTTAAATAATATTTTTTACAATTGATTTTAAAAATTTAATTTTTTACGACTGATTTTGCAAAAAATCGATTACGTACAATTGATTTAAAAAAAAATTGATTTTTACTTTGAAATTATTTTTACAATTGATTTCAAAAAACGATTAATTTTTTATGCTGATTTTGAAAAGAATTAATTTCTTGCAATTGATTTTTTTTTTAAATCGATTACTTACAAATAATTTTTAGAAAATTCATTTTTATTTCAAAATTAATTTTTGCAAAATTGGTTTCAAAAAATTAATTTTTTACACTTGATTAAAAATTTGATTTCTTACAACTGATTTTGCAAAAAATCGATCTCTTACAATCAATTTTTAAAATTGATTTCAAAATGATTAATTTTTTAAGCTGATTTTGAAAAGAATTAATTTCTAACAATTAATTTTTTTTTTAAATCGATTACTTACAATGGATTCTTAAAAAATTGATTTTTACTTCAAGATTAATTTATACAATTGGTTTAAAAAATTAATTTTTTACACTTGATTAAAAATTTGATTTCTTACAACTGATTTTGCATAAAATCGATCTCTTACAATCAATTTTTAAAATTGATCTCAAAATGAATAATTTTTTAAGCTGATTTTGAAAAGAATTAATTTCTAACAATTGATTTTTTTTTAAATCGATTACTTCCAATGGAATCTTAAAAAAATGATTTTTACTTCAAAATTAATTTATACAATTGGTTTAAAAAATTAATTTTTTACACTTGATTTTTTAAAAATTAATTTTTTACATTTGATTTTTTAAAAATATTTTTTACAATTGATTTTAAAAATTTGATTTCTTCCAACTGATTTTGCAAAAAATCGATTTCAAAAAATTTATTTGATTCAAAAAAAATTATTTTTTGCAATTGATTTTAAAAATTTGATTTTTTACAGCTAATTTTTTAAAAAAATCAATTTTTTGCAAATTGTTTTGAAAAAATTAATTTCAACAATTGCAATTTCAAAAGGTCTATCGAGTAATCATACAATCAGTCAATTTATGAATTGATTATTTTCGCTCATAAAAATATCGAGTGTTATGCTTAGTAGAATTTAAAAATAAAAATCGATTTTGATGCATTGCATTAATTTTTTGAAGATTCTTTGTCGGTTGAGGATGCATCAGTGACGTCAGGGTTGTTTAGTTATGCTTTTGAGGTAGTCCGTCGTTGATTCCTTCTATTGCCCCCACCGCCAACATTTGATAAGGGAACTTGCAAAGACTTGAGATCGACGACGAATGTGTAGCTGCAAAAGAAAAAAAATCATTATTTTTTTACTCTATAATAACTACTTCTTATGACTCTTTTTAATTGGTACTTATTGAAAGGGAATTACCCAAGTACTTTGATGGTTTGGCGTTTTGTCCTCTTTTAGTATTTGTTTCCTGATAAAAGGACCCATAAGTTTTAATCCCTTTCTCCAACACTTTCAGATGGGTATTGCTATGGTGTCCTTTTTAACTTTTTCCTTTTTTCAATATTTAAAAATTCTTAATTAGTTGTTCTTTTTTAGAAATTACGTCGTGTAAGTACTTACTCTGGTTTCGGTGCGATTTTTGATTGAGGATAAATCTAAAAGTGTATGGAAGCGTTTTTTTTTCGTTCTGTGAGTTATGGAAAGAAATTACTTGATGTAAATTTTCAATAATTTATTCGTTATTTGTCACAGATGCGTTGAGAGGTACATTTATATTTTTATAAAATATTTATAGCTATACTCATATTTGTGTTGATTTATTGCAAATTAGTAAGTAATAAGTATAGAGATATTATAAAATGGGATTATACTGAATTCATGAAAATCCTTCTGATATTCTGAGCTTTTTAATCGAGATCATCGTTATTGCAGAAACATCTGTAATAATGAGAACGATCAGGCAGCTGTTTGCATTTTCTATATCCTCCGCATTTCTTCACTTCACATCCAGCTCGGCATGCGCGTTCGCAGGTCTGATATCCTTCGAATTTTTTACCATTGATTGGGCATCGTTTTCTGGTTGAGAAGAGATTTTCTATTTCTTCTAGATCTTCTTCGGGATTCGATTCCTCTGGAAGGTAGGACATGTCGATTTCTTCGTCGGTATCGGCGAGTTCGATTGATTCGTCGGCGAATTCCATTGATTCGTCGAGTGTGCGAGCCTCGGTCATGATGACGAAAACGATGGCGAGGAAGCCAATGATGATGAATTTGTTCATTTTGTTGTATTTTGCTATACTTCGACTTGGGTTGTGAATGGAAGTTGACTTTGGTAATAGTTGCGTCGAGACGAGTTTGAAAGTGGTTTTTTTTTTTTCATTTTACAACGAACAAAACGTCGCGTTAATTATGTACGTGACGTGTACGACTTCCTGTGGAGAAGAATGGTGGTGAGTCGGCCAATCATGTTATTAGAAATTTCATGATTATATTATCATTTCGATTGACGCAGTAGACAATGTATGTAACAAACGAACGTTTTCGATATATCACGAGTGTTTATCAGTGCGGGCTGAAATACTGTAGTCGGTCATCCCAAGCACATTGCCTTGCTGAAAATGCAATCCCGTAGCGGATCATTTCAGAATAGCATCTTGTGCGGCAGAGCCTCAGGATTCTTCATTGAAACTCTCATTACGAGACTCCTCCTCGAGAAGTTGCTTTAAGAAAACCGCAACTATGGTCAATATCGATGGACAAATGAGAAAGAGGCACTGCCGAAAAGAAAATTTCCAAGTTGCAGAATTTGCAACAATACTTGAGGACTCTTGGTAGAACTTGTAATCTCTGTCCGTCGTCGGTATCGGCATGAAAACAATTTTCGTGAGTAAACGAGAACCTACAACCTTCGCAATGGACGTGTTCGCGTGGAAATATAATTCGAGGTTGGAAGCCCAAATGTTGAGGGAGTTTGGTAGAGGTTGCTTGATCAGCGCAGCTTGACGAATTGGTTCGCTGCCAATGGGACCCAGGAGCGACGTGATGGGAGTTATGGCCACAGAGATGTCTGGCTGTGAAATCGCATCCGTCTTTTCCGCAGATATGAACCATCTCGTAGCCGCTGACTGAATTACGGGTATTTTCAAACAACGGAATCGTCTCATTGGATGAACCAGCGTCACCGATGGCTGGATTTCTTTCTTTGGCTGTTGTCGTGCCAAATTGTAAAGGAAGTGATGGTGGTGTTGTGAAAGATGAGGGTTCGTTGGATATGCTCCTATGGAAGGTTTTAGATGAATCCATAAAGATGCCAGATTTGCTTTCGGCAATAGCACCAGAGGAAGGTTTCAATGCGGGGATGGTCCGCTTTGATGGAGTAGTATTGGCGTCGGTGTTAGTTTTTCGTTTGTATTCTTGTTTATGTGTGGTTGAAGGTGTTTGGGAAGGTTTATGTTTGGAAACGTTGCTAAGAAGTGTTTGCTGAGGTTTTGACACATTAAAGGTATCGGAAACTGGAGTCCTTGAGGTTGGTTGGTTTATATGAAGGGATGCCTTTGGTGAATCGTTGACGGATTTGGGTGCATGTTGAGGAATGAGTTTCGGTTCTCGAGTATGTGCCTTGCGCTGCTTCCGGATCACCGGTGAAGGTAACGGGTCATCGATTGGATCTGAGTGGTTTGGATTGGGAAATGAAGGTTGTACGGTGTTGTCGTGCTCGTTGGTCGACTGCGTCAACGAGACTTTATCACGTTGGTGACTGGGAGTTTCGTTGTTCGAAATGGTACCTTTCTTTACGTCGATGCTTGGAAGGCGGTCATCTGAGGCAACTTCGTAGTCGCTTTCGTCGGTAACATCATCGCTCAGGTTGAATTCCTGTTTAATATCTTTTATCGAAATGAGATCCAAAGGTTCGCTGGAAGGCGCTGACGCTGTAATCGACGTCGCGTCGCATACCTGCGGTAACTTGGCGGTTTGAGGTGGTCGCCGAAACGACGATACTCGAACGGGTATCGGCGTATCTTCGATTACTGCCTGTGATGTGGATTTATTTCGCGAGTTTCCGTCGGCACATGCGGTATCGTGTATGGGTGGTATAGACGATGATAAGCCTGCCATTCCAAGAACCGGTTGTATTGCCGGAGATCGTGATTGCTTGTGATGGCTGTAATCAGCAATGTGTTTTTCTTCGTACAAAAATTGACTGTGCGGCTTGGCGACGAGCTTCGGTGACGGACAAGGTGATCTTTTTGTTTCTCTGGGAGCCGGTGCTGAGTGACCGATATCTGGTTTTGGGGCTCGTTCAGGTAGAGTAGGTGTTTTCGATGCCTGTGGATGGTGCTGGATTGGTTGTGAGTGTTTAGCGAGCGTTTCATTTGCGGTGTTGGATGTGAGGTGTGGTCGGGCGTTGTCGACCTGGAGCTCGTAGTCGCTGAAGTCGCTTTCGTTGTCTGTGCACATTCCGCTGAAAAAATAGGTGTTGAAGGATAAGAGAAATAGTTGATGGAGCTTGGTCGTACCATTAAACCTGAACGTGCAATCTCCGTCGGCGCTTTTACAAACGACGCATTCGCCTCCGTTTTTGCAGATCTTCAATGCGCTCGAGATGTCTGAAATGGTGTATTTTTCTTTGCGTATCTGTAATCACATTCAGAAGTTAACAATTAGAAAGTGCTAATTAAAATCTGTAAAAAAGATCTCTTTAGTTTTCAGATATTTGAAATTTCATGAGTTAGGAGCTTTTGAAACATTCGAAACATGATGGCGCCTTGAATTTTATATTTATGTGAAAAATGATATAATTGTAGGAATTTTCAAAATCTAAAAAAAAGCTATGTCCACAGTCAAAATTTCATGAAACTTCCAAACTACATATAACCCCTTGGAATTGAGTAACCACCTGACGGACTAGCTACGTCATCACCGAGGCCTCTTCAAAAAGAAATCAGATTGCGAACCAAGATCGAATTTATGGACTTACTGCATTCGAGGCACCTTTGATAGGGAATTTCAATCGATGGGTGAATCGATAATCGATAATTCGGGTTTTGCGCACAGTCCGACACTTCTTTTCGATGGTAATTTCACGTTTGAAGAAAATACTAATAATTTGAATAAGTTACACCTTTTTGTAGTTTTACAAGAACTAAACTACGTTATCAAAAGCTGCAAACACGTTTCGCTGAGTAGGCCGATCGACATCTAAACCACGCCTCAGCAAAACGTCGATTCGAGTACATTGGCGGTTTACGATTTCGACTCGATACAACGTGCGCGCTTCGCGATACCATATTCGACACTAGCGCTGTACCTGTGCGAATGAAAAAAGCGATACTTACGACATGAACGGCGGTGTTATCTAATTGGAAACGCGATTGCTGGTCGCAGTGGGAGTGATAAAGGTAACATAGGCATTGCTGGCATTTCCACGCGTTCGCGACGAATTCAGAGGCGATTTTGGAAGCCTCCTTGGCGGAAGGGCGATCATCGTTGGAGATATTGGCGGCGGATATATTGCAAATCATGAAATTATTAACGGTGCATTTATGTCGCGTAACCAAGCCACAGCACTGGAATGGTTTCTCGACGAAGACGCATTCTTCGTGTTTCTCGGCCGAATTGTCGATGGTACTTTTGCTACGCACGATGAGGTCGCGTATTCGCCGGAGAATGGCGGCGTTGACGATTTGGCCGTCTTCGAGGTCGAAATCGACGCCGGTGTTGAGGCGACATACCGGCGTGCCGTTTTTCTTCTCGAGATGCATCGTGTGCAGCACGGCGAACGCGCAGCCGTTGCATCGGTATATGGCGTTGGTGTGCTTGATTATGAGTGGCTGGCTGACCGGCGAGTAGCAGCGATGGGTGATGTGCCAGGAGCACGAAGGGCATTGGAAGGTGCGCTGGTAGCGTCGATGAGATTCGTCGGTGCTGAGCGTCGTACTGGGAGGATGCAGTTCGATTTCGTGGGTCTCTGAGGTTCGCCGGAATGGCTCGATTGAGTTGATTATCACGTTGATGCGGTCGTCTTCGTTGTCGTCTTCGTTGTCGTCTTCGAATAAAGGAGTCGACGAAGGTGATATTTTGTCGGAGAGTTGTCTGGTGAGGTCGTGATTGCAAGAGTCCTCGAAGTCGCTGGGGTGAGTCGTTGTGGAGGTCGTGATGAGGGCATTTGTGATGAGTTGGGATCTCCCAGAGATCTTTTCACGATGCTTGTGATGTGGTTCTTTATTTTCCAAGTGATTGGATTTCGTCATGGGGCTGTCGAAACTGCCATCGTTGTGTCGGAATTTACCAGTGAGGTACTGACGATTTGCAGAATTGCCGAATTGATTATTTTCAGAGTGATTAGATTTCACTGAGAGGTCCTCCGGAGAAACATCTCCACTACACTGGAATATGCCAGAAGTATTTTCGAAACCAGAAGAAGTTTTCGTTATCATACCCACGTCGTACTTGGTGCTGGTTGAAGAGACCTCGAGGGAATTACCTTGGACTTGTTGGTATCTTCTAGAGAAGTGGTCAGCATAGTGAAAATCTTGGGATTTCTTACTTTCGCGTCGTTCTGAGTCTTCCAAGAGATAGTTTCCATGCTGAATCGATTTCCTTGTATTCTTTTCTTTGGCGGGTTTCAAACGGTCGTTGTGTGTTGATCGACATGTCTGACTCATGGTGTGATTCCTTTTTGAAACTCACTGAAGTTTGAATCAAAATAAAGCCGTGAACCGGTTAATAAACGTGTGAAAACATCAACAACGCGAATATATCGTAAACGTGAACGTGTTTATAATTTCATCGTACGATATCTACGTATAACATGGGTTAACGTCTTAAAATGACAGATAAACCGCAACTGTCAGATTAAGCGGAATAATTAAACGACTTTTGAATGTTTGATTAATTGCACGCTTGCATCGATAAACAATCCATCTTTTGTGTGAATCGTATCGCGTAATCGTTTTGGAGTATTTATGGAAATCTTTCGAAGAATTTTTTCGCCTCACGTGTTGGTTGACGTTTTTCGAAGAAGCGAAGGAGGAGAATTTTATCGGTGTTTTTCCGAAAGAAGAATCGCGTTGAGATTATGGTTTGACGGAAAATTTAACGTGGTTCGGAATTTCGATGGTTTTATTTATTTTTTTCTTTATTTTTAGAATATTGAAGGCTCAATGAGTGATTTTAGTTTTAGTATCGAGTAAAAATTGCGAAATAATCGATGAATTGGAATGAAGATATCGATGTCGAAGTATTGAAATAGATTCGTATTAAAAGTTCCATATCAAGATGGACGTATCGGAGAGAAATTATCGAAAATTAACTATCGATATCGAAATATCGACTTCGATATGGAAGTATCGATATTCGATGCATCGATATTTGGGATATAGACATCGATGTGTAAAAATCGAAATCGCAACGTCTTGATATCGAAATTGTAATATCGATATTAAATTTGAATTATTTATATCAATGCATGAAAATCGATATATCGATATCGAAACCTGCAAAATCAATGTATCGATTCGAAAACTGAAATATCACAAATCGATATTGCGATGTCAATATTGATATTTCAACGTCGAAATCAAGATATCGACGTTGAAGTCGAATTATCGAAATATCGAAATAGAAGTGTAGAAATATTGATCTCAAAATACGAGCAATATCGATATCAATGCATAAAAATCGATATATCGATTTGAAAACTGAGCTATCGAAAATCAATATTGCGATATCAATATTGATATTTCAACATCGAAATCAAGATATCGACGTTGAAGTCGAATTATCGAAATATCGAAGTAGAAGTGTAGAAATATTGATCTCAAAATACGAGCAATATCGATATCGAAACCTGCAAAATCAATGTATTGATTCGAAAACTGAAATATCACAAATCGATATTGCGATATCAATATTGATATTTCAACATCGAAATCAAGATATCGACGTTGAAGTCGAATTATCGAAATATCGAAATAGAAGTGTAGAAATATTGATTTCAAAATTCGAGCAATATCGATTCATCCATATGAAAGTCGAAACATTTACATCGAAATCGAAACATAGGAGTAAAATTTAAGTAGCAAATTATCAAAATCAGATAGACCGATTTTTTTTCAACGACCTAAATAAAAAATTTCTGAACATTTTTTTTTGCAAAAGGCAGGAAATTTTAGAATTTTAAAATTTTTTTAAAGTGAATTAAAAGTAAATAAAAATGGTTTTAGATTTTGCAAAAAAAAAAAACCACTAAAACTTTCGAGTCATGAGAAAAATTTTGATCTCATTTCAAAAAAATCCATTCTCACTGATTTTAAATTCATGCATCATATCTCTTCTCCTTATTCAGGTGAAAGTGATGGTAACTCTGTGCTTCATAATCGCCCACGATCTCGTTCGTCGGTCAGTTCAACTTGCGGCTGTGAAAGTTTCGCTCCGAAAGGCACAGGTGGCGCAAAGCTCGTAAAATCCGGAGCTTGAATTTTATCACATAGATGACACTTCATTCGTGTTTATCGATAGTGGATCCCAGTAGGGGACTTTGGAATCTGAACTGCTGAATATTATGAATGACAATTAGTAAACGAGGCCAAAAAAAGTTGGTTGATGGGGTGTAAGATATGTCAGGAGGAGGTAATGCCGTGATCAAGAAGGGGGCCTGACTGGTAAGTTCATGGTGGCATAAAGCAACTTCTTAGAAGCACAGATTCCTTAAGGAAAACGTGTAAGTGTGAAAGATAGGTCAAGTTCAATGACCGGATTTAATATTTTTTAAAATTAACGTTACTAATTGTGAATAACGTGAGTTGATAATTTAAACAATAATACGGATTATTGTACAAATTCAATTAATTTTCTTCAAACGATATCAAGATGGTGATAATTTTCAATTGATTTGCATATTTTGTTGGCTTATACAGTGTCCTCATTGTACTTTCATCTTTTCATTGATGTAATCTGCATAATGATCTCATTGTTTGTGCATCTTCTCAATGAAATTATTGCACAAATAATGTTGATTTTTTTTATCGCGGACTTTAACAAGAATTAGGCGAAATTCTAATATTTTAGTAAAATTATTTGTGTATTTTATCGCCTGCCAAAAAAAAATGATTAAGTAGGTCGAAAATGTTCGTTTGGTTATCTCGAGGTAACCTCTGATAAATTATTGGTCGGTGTGCGATTTCAACTGTTTTTCGATTTTTGTGGTTTCGATTTTGTATGTAATTTTTTCATTTAGGAATGGAAATGAAACGAGAGAAAGAGTAGATCTTCGGTGGGGGAGGGGATCTAAAAAGCTGTACTTTTGGGTGCTGCATTATGAAGATGAGAAAATGTAGGGGCATTTTAGTTTTACTAAAACCGGTTTGTATCTTTTTGAGGTGACATGTTCTTCTCAAAGGGCTGTTTCTTTGATTTCGTCGTTGAAATCCGTCATGAGGAGGGGTCTTGAGTTGAAGCAGAGCGTGGAGTGGATCTTCAACGGAGTTGAACCGCTTTTGTGTCGCTGAGATATTGCGCTTTCTTTCCGAATTGTGCGTTTCTCCTACTTCGGCGTTGAAATGAGCAAGTAGGGAGGATATCGAGTTGGATTGTGATGTAATGGTCGCCAAGGGGAGAAAACCCGGTTTTCTTGTGTGAGTAGTAGGACTGACAAGTGGAATTGGGGCATTCAGAGTGGTAAAATGGTCCTACCTCCCTATTTTAGGATGCTTACCAAACCAAAGGGTAAATTTGTACGAACTCATTGTGGAAATAGACCATTAAGAAGTTACGTGCTCAAATCGAGGCATTTTTAGGGCATTCGAGACGTGCAATTGCGCTTCTCACCGGAAAAATTCTCCTTTCTATAAACGAATTACGGAAATGATACGCCAAGGTGATGATAATTTCATAAAAATAATTTGTATTCGTGTTAAGTTGCATGTTTATAATTCCTTATCTCGATTAATCGAACCATTTGTAGCAAATATGTAATTTAATTTCTTTCGCGGTGATGGCAATTAAAGGCGGATTATTAATTTGTGCCTTATCGTGTATACGAATAATTACGCGCGTCCATCTTTGTTTTTCACAAATATAGATGCGATTGCGAGAAAAACGATAAACACGTGTGGACGTTGAAATTTATTACCTTTGGCGGTTGTGTTTCTATACGATGTGAGATTTTGTTTGATATACGAATTTTCATTGTTTATGTGTTTTTTTTTAAGGAAGCTGCAGCGAAGATTTTATTGATTATAAGTTTGTATTTTTTTTTCAGATGATTTCTTAGCATTCGAGGCTCGAGGAGGATTTGTACATTGTCCTGGTGCTCCGGTGCGCTGACGTTCTTCGAGATCAACACATTTGTACCTTTGGTGAGTGTATAATTTGTATGTTTCTCGACTCTTCGATTGATCGAATTTTTACATTCTTTATCAGCTGCATTCTCGCGAAGATTTCCCTTTTTATCAAATATTACTGACATTGGGTTCGTAACACTCTTATCTCGGGGTGATTCCGATCGGTAACCTTGGATCGGACTATTTTCGCGAAAATATTAAAAATCGCATTGATTGGAAAGGTAATAATGTGAAACTTGAGGCAATCTTTTATCGATACTTTGTATTAATGGCGTGAAAATTATGCAATTAATAATGTACTCGTTATATCGTCTTTAATGAAAGTAATAACGTTATCGATTTTATTACGCTCGAGGAATGGAAAACTTTCGATTTTGAAATAATGAAAAATTATTATTTCAAGGTTGAATTATTTGAAAAAAATTTACGGGAAAAAGGCTTCAATTTAAATTTTCTGTAATTTTTTTTAATTGCGATTTTACTTCACTAAGAAATTCATATCTCGAAAACAAAAGCAGATATCGAGATGAAAGTTGTGGCATTGTGTTGTTGGAAGATGAACGAATAATTTGTTGATTTTAATCTGAGGTCCACGATGCCTTTTTTTACCCTCAGAGGGCGCTGAATGCAAAACCCCATGGGTGGTTACTCATTTTGAAACACCTTGTATAATTATTCGTAAATTTTGTATCTTTTGATTAGTTCTTGCTAAAAGCAGATTTATTTGATTTGGAAATTTTTTTTAGAAGGGAGACGTGAAATTTCAAAAATTTGCTCTTCAACCCCAATCTATCAATGAGAAAAAAATACCTTCTGGGAAAAAGTTAGTAACATCGATATCATTCCTGATACTCAACGCGATTCGTTATCGCGACAGCATCACGTCAACAAGTTGATGATGGACAGGCGGAAGGGAGGAGGTGGAACAATGGAACAATCGCGTCGCACATATATTCTGCGAAAAAATACCCATCTTAATGATACATCGGCATGTATGTGTGTGTGTGTGTAATTGTGCTCATACTAAAACATAGTATACTCGAAGTGGGTACTGTGGATCGCCACCTTCACCTGTGCTAATCACCTATCGCGGTTCCGCCTCTAACGGTCGATATACTCGGTCGTAATTCAATGTTACGGTGTTGATAACCGGTTGCGCTTTTGATATACAAACCGTCCGCAAATTATCATATTTTCAACTTGAGAAAGCTACGAATATTTCGAAAAAAATTGTGAAATAATTCGCGGTGCTTTTCCTTGTAATAATGTTACCATCGATTTGTCTGTGATTCCGTTTTGCGTCCTTTTGTAAGTACCAAACCTTTATTCGCTTGTGGTTGCCAAAAGCCGTGATAAGTCGAGCTTCGAATTACGTATTTTTACAGGGTTTATTTTCGCCTATCTTTCGACGTCGCAATCATGAAAATTACCTCGACGAAGATAACTCGTCGTAAAGGCTCGAAACGCCTCCAAAGAACGTGCTATTTATCGACTCGCGAATGCGACAAGTTACGCAGGCAACGATCGAAGACGCAAAAATGTCTCGAGTCGTTTGAGACGAGGACGAACCGTGCCGAGACCAGGATCGATATCGATCAAGGTATACGTCTGATACAAGGACACGTGCTGAAGAGCGACGACTCGAGGAGGATTTACAATACGTCGGGTACCGGCGGTGGTGCTGGCTTCGTGAAGCAGAATCTGCTGGAGGAGCAATTCGACCACGGTTTGGTGTCGTTGTTTATGAACTTCAAACCGGGCGCGACGTCTGCGGAGAGGTTTTGCGACGAGTTTCGCATGTGTTTCGTGAATTACACGGGGTTGTGTATCAATTACCTGGCCATGTTGGTGTTCTCGCTGTATAGCGTTTCGGATAAGGAAACGATTAGCGAGTTTTTGGCGCACGCGCGAGCTCGCGTGGCCAAGCAAGGGCTCGAGGAGGAGATCGTGAAAAGAGGGAGTACCTTTTTGTTGTATAATTTGCTCCAGATGGCTGTGGAGTTTTCTATCGAGATATGGCGCCAGAAAGGCTGCGTTAGTCCGTTGGAGTACAAGGTGATTTGCCTGGATACGCATACGACAAAGCATGATTGGCTTTGTTTCTTGTTCGCCTTGTTCTCGTGCGGTGATCTTAGCTGCGATGATATGAAAGATGCTAAGACGTGTCTGAACAAGATATTACGTATTGAGTACGAACGCAGTAGTCTGCAAGGGTTCCAGTATGAGGACATATGTGGCCGGAATTTAGCCAAAATCATGAAAAGTGGTATCCTAATGTCGTCGGTTTTGTCGAAATTCGTTGATTTAAAGGAAGCCAACGTGTTGGGATCCGATGGGCCCGAAGACAGCGTCAGGCAAACGAACGACGACAATGGTAACCCGATGCAATGCGATGATACCGAATCGTTGGACGACCCAGATGACTATACCGATGTTATGCAAAGCGATATAGACGACGAAGACGAAGATACATGTAATGGGGATGCAGTCCGGGTACCGGAATTGGCAGATTCCCTAGATGACCCTACTGGTATTGACCGAAACGCCGATGATGATGGTGAAATCGACAACAACGTCGTAGATACTATTAAAACTAGTAATTCCATCGAGTATACGTCATTTACGTTGGACGAGAAAAAAAAGATACGCGAGTTAGTCCGCGACGACGGTAAGATGGAAAACTTATTGGATTTCTTCACCGGCATCATCAGGCTGCGCGAGATCTGCGGTGAAGATCCGTTGAAATTCTTCGATCTGCTGCGTACCATGGAATCGAGCCTGATTAAGGAAATCCAACAAATGTTGTATTTGCATTTACGCCGCAAGACGGCGAATTTCTATAACATCAGTCCCACCATAAGCCTCGCCATCGACTACGGCTTACCTCTGCTGCGTAAGCAAAGCAACAAGGTTAATTTCTCGAGGTATCATATACTGGAGATGTTGGTGAAAAACGCCTCCAGCCGGTATCGCAACGTCGATGATATCCTGTCTTCGCAAACGTTATCGTGCGTCTGGCAAAAGAGACGGTTATATTCGATACAAAACCTGGCGCATCCAAAAGCCAAAGAAAACCATAGTATACGCGATTTCTCAAACATACATCGCAGAAGGAATTCAAAAGCTAAAATACTCATCGAATACGTTGACCCGGGGAGCACCAAGACCCATCAGAATTTGCCAAACACATCTTTGGAAATTATTTCCTCCAAGTCGTGCAGAGATTTTAGTAAAATCGCCGAATGGCTCCCCACCTCCAAAGCCGAACTGGCGGGTTTGCTGAAGCGGTACCTTTGCAAATACGATTGGCCAAATATGTGCCATCGAGTTAACGTCGACAGCGTTATACGTAAATCTTTCTTGCATCTTCCGGTCAAGTACTACGTGGCGTGGAAATTGCGCAAAAACGTCCGCGACGCTGATGTACTCGAGACGAGGAATTTGAACGTTCGAGGGAATCACGAGATAGTGCGGTGTGTCCAATGCATGCTGAAGAAGGCGCCGGTTGACGAGTCGACGGGTAATGCTGACCGGAGCTCGGTGGTGTACTGTATCAACAAGACGTTCAACTTTTTGAGGAAATTCGTCGACGAGAAAGTATGGGATTTTAGGTTCGATGGTTCTTCGGTGACGTTTCATTATCGCGACTCGAGCAAGTTATCGTATCGTGGATGGTTGCTGTATATTTTGGACGAGAAGAATATCATGATGGTTGATGATTTGGATTCGTTTATGAAAACCTTCCATTATGTTTATGATCTGAGGAAATACTGCAATAATATGTACGACGCTTTGGTCATAAACGCCGCCGGGCAAATGGTCGAAAAGGATTCGACAAGGTGTACGAAGCGTCGTCAAACCAAACTCATCCCGTTAACGGAAGCGTCACCTAGGAGGTTGAAATACATCATGCAAGAGGGTCGTAAATCGAACCCAGATTTGGTGGCCTTGCAGAGGATCGACACGCTGAGTAAACATCCCGAATATAATGTTCGCCAAGAAACGTTAACAAGTCTGCGTTGCTTTTTGATCTATATTCAACCTTGCCAAGACCATCGAAGTAGATGCCCTTGTATCTGGTCGTTGTTCGAAGAACATCAACGTGTCAAGTTCCGCAAACTTCG
This sequence comes from Maconellicoccus hirsutus, assembly GCA_003261595.1. NCBI lineage: Eukaryota > Metazoa > Arthropoda > Insecta > Hemiptera > Pseudococcidae > Maconellicoccus > Maconellicoccus hirsutus. Next base: position 15,432 of record QBDW01006554.1, on the reverse strand, counting down.
AATATATTTCGAGGACGACCTATCCGCGGTGAACTCAGCCAATCGTCAGCTCAGCCTGAGTAATCATACGTTAATCAGCGGTTCGTTGAATGTGCACAAGCTACGGCCGTATTTGGAGTCAAGATCAAAACACGCGGCTCCTTATAGCTCGGCCATGATCTTGAACCTGATCAGGTATTGCGTGAGCGGAGTCGGTAACTGGGTGTACGAGTTGCATTTTCCCTCCGGCTGCAGAGCGCTGATCGGTAATGGGAGGTTGTACTCGTATCCGACGCTCTATCGCGATACGCAGATCGACTGTAGTAAGTACACGGTGCCTATTCTGCGTCGCAACGATAGAACGAAGAACATCAAGAAGGCGGATTGGATATTGAACAAAGACGTGGCGTTTTTCGAAGAAGAAACCGATAACGAAGGTATCGACAGTGATGAGATGTTGTATTATAAGTGCTACGAAAAGAGATGCAATCCGAAGACGAAAAAGAGGAAGATTCAAGAACCCCATTCTGCCTCGAAGGTGCATCGGCAATTACCCAAGGGCGAAATGACCGAGGGGAATTTGCCAGCAGATTCGTGTTGGCGAAGGTTAAAGGATGAAAGTACCGATTGCAATCCGCAGCAGATCTCCTGTCAAGTTCGCCAAGATATGGTGCATCTTCAATGCTCACCAGAGCTTCTTGATGGCGAGACCGAGTCCGTAGCTGCGGTCCAATCGAAAGATACCGAAGATGACGGTATCGACGAAGATTTACTCTGCGACTACATCGACACATACAAAGTAGGTTTGAAGGGTAATCTGAAGCTGGACTCGAAGAAAGTCGTATATATCCCATTACAAAGCGAACAAACCTCGGATTACCTCAACTCCACGTTGATCTCGTCCACCTACGTCGAGCTCTCGCACCAAACACGTGTCATACTCGAATGTTTGGTGATCTGCAGCCGCAAGTACTTCATTGCCAAGACGAACCCGATGGCTCGTCGAGTGCTGAACGTGCGTAGGAAGTCCTGCGCCAATCAAGAATACGATATTTATCTTCAGGAGGTATTGAACATGATGAAAAGCGACACGTGTATTTATAGCGCGTATTTATTTTTACAAATTTCCTCCATTTGGATCCTACTATCGTCTCCTTTGTTCCGGTACCACTTCCCCGTGGTGTGTTTACGAGATTACGCCACGTTGTGGGACGAAGACGTCTACCTGAGGAGGTACTCGGTTAATTATCTGATGTGGCAGTATCACAAGTCATCAGTCAAAGGCGAACACTTGGTAGGGAACTTCTTCAATTTCACGTATCCGTTCTGCGAATGCGATCGCGTGCCGGAGCAAACGCATAAGAGATACGTGACGTATTTATTCGAAAAGATATATCGTCGTTTGATGAGATTATTCGTCGAAACGGTCAAACAGCTTGGGGCATTTGATAAGGATGACCTATCGGAGGAAAACTTCAGGAACCAATTGGCGGAGATTTGCTCGAAAAAACGTTTCGACGTCGAATTGGACACGCTAATTGCAAGTATCACGGAGACCGTTACAACATCGGAGAATATCTCCTTGGAGTCGAAACCCGCCGGTGAGCTGCACGATAAAGTGATCCGGTACCCGAATGAAGATGTGTCTTCGGCAGAAATCCAACGAAGGATATCAGTATTAGAAAAATTGCGAAATTGCGAAATGACCGGAAAAGGGAGTTAGGAATCTTGATTCGAGCGATCAGTTCGCCCGCGATTTTGAAGTCATTTTATTTATATTATTATCGTGTTCGTTACGTGTTATCATTTCATGGTATTTTATTTTGGAATTAATTAAAAATATGTTATGTAATTGCAACATTTTTCACCTTCGTTAAAAAAAACGTTGCACGAAGAAATAAGTTTAATTGGTGGTGAGATAACGATGAAAGCTAAATGAGCATTTTCGATCGTGTTATTTTATCTCGAGTAGAAATTAATCGAAGCTTTTGATGTTATTTCGATGTACGTGAGATCAATTCGTTTTTTTCTTCGAGGATGTAGGAGATGCAAATCGATGTCGGAATTTTCCATTGAATAACCAAAATAGATATTTGACCTTTGGTATCAACGTTTTGTCAAGTAGTGGGCAACTGAAGTTTGTGCAGGGAATGTAGCTTACAAGGGAACTCCTTGAAGTGTTTGGCTCGGATTTGAACGGGAGTTGGATTTTTGAGAAGGGCATGTCAAAAAACCTCCAAAACCAAGATTTTAACTGCCCAAGTTGATTTTTCGATTTTTGACGAATTTTTGAAATTTGAAAACCACGAAATTTCGATTGAAAATAAAGAATAAAAAAAAATGGAAAAATAATTTTAAATAACGAAAGAAATGTTTTCTCCTTAATTCGAACCCACTGAATCCAAAAATCGCATCAATGAGCCGTTCTGGAGCCTTTAGCGCGATTTTCATTTTTCTCCAGGAACTTCGATATGCTTCAGAAGGTGTGCATTTGAGATTGGACAGCTTAAAACATGGTTCTCTCTTATTTCCGTCCTACCGAACCGACTTGACTACATTTCTGGAAAATTCCAGCCGGATCACCTCGAGTAGGTTTTCCTGGACAGGGTTTTTCATAACAAAATACATTATTACGAATTGAAAGAAAATCCGTTTTTCGACCACGCATATCGGAATCGACCAAAAAGTAGTTTTCCTCCTAATTCGAACCCGCTGAACCCGAAAATCGCATCGGCAAGTCATTTTGGAGTATTTTGAATTCCCGAAGGAAATGGAAATCGCGCTGGAGCCTCCAGAACGGCTCACTGATGCGACTTTCGGATTCAGCGGATTCGAATTAGAAGGGAAAACATTTCTTTCGTGATTTAAAATCATTTTTCGTTTTTTTTTTTATTCTTCATTTTTAATCGAAATTTCGCAGTTTTCAAATTTCAAAAATTCGCCAAAAATTGAAAAGTTGAATTGGGCAGCTAAAATTTTGGTTTTGGGGGTTTTTTGACATGCCCTTTTCAAAAATCCAACCCTTGTTCAAATCCGAGCCGGACACCTCAAGTAGTTCCCTTGTTAGTAAAATTGCATCTTGCGTCAAAAAGTAGTTATTTTTTATTTGATGTCAAAATATTGACAAAATAAATAGCCAATGAGATAATGTTGTCAATATTGGATTTCTGATATCAACATGTTGTCAATGACAGAGGTTCAAGTTTTGACATTAGAAGATATTTGGCAACTTATATCAAAATGTAGTCGTCATTTTATCGGTCAATGAAAAAGCAGTCATTATTTTTCATTCGTTGTCAAATGTCATAATATTGACATTATTTGACTACCAACGAAATAATGTTAATATTGGATTTGTAATGTCATAATGTAGTCAGTAATGGACATTTAGATCCTGATGCAAGATAAATGGGCATCCTACGTTGAAATGTAGTCACTGTCTTACGCGTGATGTCAAAAATATTGACAACGTTTGACAACTGATGGAATAATAAAGTCAATATTGCATATCTGATGTCAAAATGTTATCGATTTTGGAGATATTTGACATGTTATATCAGAATGAAGTTATCGAAATAATGGCAATTTTTGACAACTTATTTCCTGACTAAATATTGTAGTCAGTATTTGACATGTCAAAAAAGTAGTCATTATTCTTCGTCCATTGACTACTAATCACCGATATTTCGCGATATCAACGGAGCACTGGTGCAAAAAGCATCCAATTAATTGACCTATTGAACATATTTATTTAGAAATTAATGAAAATGTACAATAAATGTTGCACAATTTGAAGAGATATGAAAAAAAAATTTGAAATTCTACAGTTACTAGAGTCGATAGATAAGTTGTCGTCAATGAAGTACTTGTGAAAAAAACACTGTATCTTATTATGAGATGTTTTCATAAATGTGATGCTTTTCTGTTGTGAACGTCAAATCATGGTTTTCGGATTCAGCATCCATACAGGTAGATGGAGCTTCCGTGTGAGACGAACCATCGTGCTGAAATTTCATTCGATTTTTTGGTACATCACACGCAGTTATCTCTTGGTTTAATGTAACCGAAATATACTCACATTGAAATTATTCAAAATTTCGGTCAAAGTATCAACTATGGTGGAAAAATTTGGACGATTTTCGGGCTCAGTTTGCCAACAGTGTTGCATCATTTGGTACCTGCGTTCAGAATGTGTTACAAATGCTGTTACGGGTTTAATTAGCTAATTCTGGAGATGTTAGAAAGGTTACATTTGATCACAGCAATGGGAGGGTTTCTCGAGACGATATCCTTTGTCTAATTCTTCGATTAGTTTATTCATATCGGTGATGAGAGGATAAGGAATGCCTCCTAATGTTTCTATCTCCCACAATAACACTCCGTACGACCATCTGAGGAGATTTAGATGGAGTTGTACAAGACGCCGATTGACGATGTTGGCTACAGAAGCGGTAAATACTTACACGTCAGTTTTAAATGTGTACAAGCAGTGAGATATAGATTCAGGAGCCATCCATCTTAATGGTAATCTACCGTCGGATGTTTTTCTGTAATAATAAGCGTTGCGAATGTCTCTGGCTAAACCGAAATCAGCCACTTTCATGGTTAGATCTTCGGTAACGAGGATATTACGAGCGGCCAGGTCACGATGGATGCACTGAAACAAAGAAGTAGTAATTGATCCGGCTAACGAGGCGACCACAACGAAGGCATATACGCTTGGATTGAGGTGAGGTACCTTGACAGAAGCCAGGTGTTTCATGCCTTGGGCGATTTGCAGAGCGTACGATATCAACGTAGATGCGTCGGGACGATGTGTTCTATTGTGACAATGCTGTCGAAGGTAATCCTGCAAGTTGCCATTTTGAGCGTATTCGGTGATCACGTAAAGAGGACCCTTTTGAGTACAGCAGCCGAGGAGACAAAGGATGTTGTGGTGTTTACCGAGAATCTTCATTAGTTCCATTTCCGATACTAAATCTACCATGTCTGTGTCGTCGTGGTTGTCTGGTGGATAAAAGGATTGAGTAAAATTGAAGATACCTGTTTGTTTCTCGCTTGATGACCGACCTTTCAACATCTTGACAGCCACCGTTGTAGCGATATTCTTGCCTGAGAGGCCGTTCGCCAGCGCTTCCATCACGATGCCGAACTCTCCCTCGCCAATGATTCTGCCAAAGATGAGGTTATCCCGAGGAAATTCCCAGTTTTCATCCGGTGCCATGAGGTATTCGATGTTCGCCGGGTAAGCGTTGTATTCGGTTTCGATGCTTTGGATGGTAACGCTGGGCATTTCCTAAAAATTGATGTTTCTTAGGTGTTTCGTTATTGGATCTTGTCAGCTGATTAGGTGAGGTTAGGCGGTGGTTTATCTGGGTGTTAGTTGCTGTGAAAGTAGCCCGTATTGCAATTGTAGATGTTTAGGTGTTCACATTGAAAATGTTTTGTCGGCGGAAACACTCAATTGATTCTGTGAGTTTTGGATTGAAAACGTTTGAAAGAATCAGCAAATTCATATTCGCAGTTTACAATGAATTTTTGATTTTTGATCGATTGTCGAAACTAAACAATTTGTTGAAATTTTTACAATCGATGTTCACTCGAATTGAATGTTTTGATATTCTGTTCTCGATCTATTATATAGTATTTCGATTTTGTTATTTAAATCCAACGTTTTGATATTTCGACTTTGATATTTTAATATAGATAATTAATATTGTGACATTGATTTCGATACTGTAATCTAGATAATTGATATTTTGACATTGCTTTCGATGTTGTATTGAGATTTCAATTTTTCGATGTTTCGGTATCGATGTTTTGATCTAGATATTAATACTTCGACATCGTTTTCTCGATTTGATATTTCGGTATTCTAATATCGATTTTTGCTCCAGATATTGATATTTTGACATCGAGTTTTCGGTTTTGACATTTTGAAATTTTAATATTGATATTTTGATCCTGATATTGATATTTTGATATCCTGATATTTTAATATCGATTTTTGATCCAGGTGTTGATTTTGACATCGAATTTTCGATTTTGACATTTTGATATTTTAATATCAATATTTGGCTCCCATATATTGATATTTTGACATAAATTTCTCTATTTTTATATTTTTATATTTTAATATCGATTTTTGATCCAAGTGTTGATTTCGACATCGAATTTTCGATTTTGACATTTTGATATATTAATATCAATATTTTGATCCAGATATTGATATTTTGACATCGAGTTTTCGGTTTTGACATTTTGAAATTTTAATAGCGATATTTTGATCCTAATATTGATATTTTGACATCCCGATATTTTATTATCGATTTTTGATCCAGGTGTTGATTTCGACATCGAATTTTCGATTTTGACATTTTGATATTTTAATATCGATATTTTGATCCAGATATGACATTTTGACATCAATTTCTCTGTTTTGATATTTTGACATAACATTTTAATATCGATATTTTGATCCAGATATTGATATTTTGACATAGATGTCTCTATGTTGATATTTTGATATTTTAATATCGATTTTTGATCCAGATATTGATATTTTGACATCAATTTCTCTATTTTGATATTTTGACATCAGTTTCTCTATTTCGATATTTTGACATTTTGATATTTTAATGTTGATTTTTGATTCAGATATTGATATTTCGACATCGAATTTTTAATTTTGACATTTTGCTGCTTTAATATCGATATTTTGATCCAAATATGATATTTTGACGTCAATTTCTCTGTTTTGATATTTTGACATTTCGATATCTTAATATCGATATTTTGATCCAGATATTGATATTTTGGCATAAATTTCCCTATTTTGATATTTTGACATTTTAATATTGCTATTTTTATCCAGATATCGACACCTTGACATTAATTTCTCTATTTTGATATTTTAATATGGATTTTTCAATTTTGATATTAACATTTAAATTTCGATATTCTGATTCAGATACTAATATTTTGACATTGATTTTTCAGATTTGATATTTCGATGTTTTAATATCGATTTTCGGATTTTAATATTTAAAGCCTTTTCTTATACTTTTTTTCCTATAAATATTTACCAGTGTTTCTGAAATCGTTTCATAGTGGTTATTCGCCCTCTTGACCACAACCCTCTTAACCGAGATAGTCAATGTTGTGGTTTCTGCATATGTTCTCGAACTGTAATTTTGAATCACAGCTAGTGCATTAACTTACATTCACCTTTTTGAGTGATGAGTTGATAAGCACCTACATACTTTTGAACGTTATCGTGTCTGCAGCGCAATATAAATGCGATTACAATTAAAAATGCCAGTACGAGGCACAACGTAATGACGTTTTGCGATGATGTCCAAGATTGATCTGGCTGAAGAAGATTATTCTTTTCTTGATGTACTGATTTCGCTTGCGGCCAGGATACTTCTATGGAGCCTTCGTTCGAATTGCATTAAATGAGAAATTTTGCAAAATATATTATGTAATTACGACCTCGTATGTAGATAGTTACCATTTTTCACACTCAACAAGTAATCTCTATGAACGTCTCCATGGATGTTCGTCGCCACGCAGCGTTCGGTCCATTCACGAGTTTCGTTTTCGTAAATTCTGATTGTGCGGGTCGTGTTATGATTGGTTGTGTTGTACGTTTGGTGACGTGTCTTGATGGTCTGTTGGAAAGTGAAAATATTACGGTTGGTTTTTTGGCCCAGGGCAAATAAGGCGAGGAAACTGCGTTGAAACTTTTTCTCGCGAGTTTTTTGTGATAAAATCATTTTGTAATCAATTTATCTTTGACGAAATAACATTACCGTCGACTCAGAGGGTTCTTTTTTGAAGGACAACCAATGGATGGTCCACGGAAACGAAGAAGACGTACAATCGCAGTTTAAACGTAGTTCGGAGTACTGTGACGCAGGTGTAATGATATGTGATGGTTTTACGCATTCTGGCTTCTTTTCTCGGCCTATCAGAGGGACAAAAAATGACAAAAAATATGAAATTAGCCCATAAACGATATTGTGATAATGTCTTGCGACGTTTTGTCGTACGAGCATACCCTACCGTCAATTCGTACTCGGAAAGTGTCATTAATGCAAGCATTTTTGTTGCATGATTCACAGATGTACTTGCCGGATTCGTATATGAGCACGGTAGCTCCTTTGTGCTGAACAGCCTGAGAAGTATCTTTTTTCCAGGTGAGTTGCGCCGCTGGATATCCTACATTCGATGAATTCACGATGAATTTTTAAGCCACAAGAGGAACACGTCGTATTGCTAGGTACTGATTTTACTCGCCTCTGGTTGGGCAATGTATCTGCATTTCTTTTTTGTGCGCTTCGTGAGGCCATTCTTCGATACCTTTTGTAGGTAAAAAAAATGGAGCATTTTGACCGCGTTGGATTTTTTCCAAAGAGGAGTCACTTGTTCGTTTGCACTCGTCGTCGTCGCCCTCGGTTACATCTAACCAGAAGCTATCCGTTATGTGTGTGCAATTGGGAGCGAAAACGAGTTTAGAGTACCATCCTGTATCGTGTACACTGAGCAATTCCAATTTACTTATACCTTGCGTATGTACTTGCGTCTGTACCGAGAGGGTAAGTAAATAGGTAAAATTAAATTACGCGTTGGTTAGCTTACATGGACCAAATACGTCGATAATTCTTTCCGATTCGTGATGTTTCCGAGCCCCTCGATCGAGAGGTGATACCATTCCGTCGTATCGAACGTGTACGACGGATGTGAGTAATCGAAATATAGCGATTCACCGCAACTCGATGTTTTGGAGGTTTTTATCAACGTCGAACTATGGCAGTAGGTGATTTCATCTAGTGATGTGGAATAGCGTGTAATATAAGTCGTGAGGGGATATTTTCGTCGACAATAAGGTCAACATCGCGGTACCCACCTGTGGCTAGCGGATGAAGTTCGGTCACGTGGTCTCCGGTGATGAGAAAAAACGCGAGAATTGGCGAGAAGCTGATATCTGTGAAGAGACGTTTGGTCAATGAGCGAAAAACGAGGTTGATTGGTTCTAATGATGAATTTGAGTATGAGTGTGCAGAAGTGCGACAGCTTTTGGATGAAATGAAAATATCGAGTTTGAGGTATCGATATGGAAATATCGAAATCAGCAGTTTCGAGGTTAAAATATCGATATGAGAATATAAAGTTTGAAATACCGATATTAAAAATGGAAATATCGAATTCAAAGTATCAAGTTTAAAGTATCGATATAAAAATATCGAGTTTGAAATATCGATATGAGAATATCGAGTATGAAATATCAATATATAAATATCGAGTTTAAAATATCGAAATAAAGTATCGAGTTTGAAACATTGATATCAGAATATGGGATTTTAAAAATCGATATTACAATATTAAACTTGAAGAATCGATATGTAACATCGAAATTAAAGTATCCAGTTTGAAATATCGATATAAAAATATTAAATTTGCAAAATCGATATGGAAATATCGAATTCAAAGTATCGAGTTTGAAGTATCGATATAGAAATATCTAGTTTGAAATATCGATATGAGAATATCGAGTATGAAATATCAATATAAAAATATCGAGTTTCAAATATCAATACGAGAATATCGAGTTTGAAATATTGATATTAAAATATTGAATTTGGGGCGTCGATATGTAAGATTGAAATTAAAGTATCGAATTTGATGTACCGATGTAAAAATATCGAGTTTGAAATATCGATATTAAAATATTAAATTTGAAACACTGATATAAAAATATCGAGTTTGAAATATCGATATTAAAATATTGAATTTGGGGCGTCGATATGTAAGATTGAAATTAAAGTATCGAATTTGATGTACCGATGTAAAAATATCGAGTTTGAAATATCGAGTTTGAAATATCGATATTAAAATATTAAATTTGAAACACTGATATAAAAATATCGAGTTTGAAATATCGATATTAAAATATTAAATTTGAAACACTGATATAAAAATATCGAGTTTGAAATATCGATATTAAAATATTAAATTTGAAACACTGATATGGAGATATTGAGTTTAAAATATCGAAATTAAAGTATGGAGTTTGAAATATCGAAATTAAAGTATATCGAATACGAAATATCGATATGAGAATATCGAGTTTGAAATATCGATATGAGAATATCGAATATGAAATATCAATATGAAAATATTGGGTTTGAAATGTCAATATGAAAATATTAGGTTTGAAATATCGATATAAAAATATCGAGTTTGAAATATTGAGTATGAAATATCATTATGAAAATATCGAAATAAAGTATCGAGTTTGAAAATATCAAGTTTGAAATATCGATGTTAAAATATTGAATTTGGAGCGTCGATATGTAACATCGAAACTAAGCTATCGAGTTTGAAGTACATATCGATGTAAAAATATCGAGTTTGAAATATCGATTTTGAAATATTAAATTTGAAGCGTCGATATGGAAATGTCGAGGTTAGAATATTGAAATGAAAGTATCTAAGTTAAAACGTTATACGAAAACATTGAAATTAAAAATTAGTTTGTCGAAAAATTGAAATATCGAAATCGAAAGTTGAAATTGTGATAAGAGTAATCGAAAACGACATGAAAATTTCGGTATCGGAAATTGAAGTGGATTGAAATGGCAAATTCGTCGTCGCGTCGTGAGAATTAAATTACATATTTGAAAATTTCCGATCGAGATGATAGTTAATATCGAATTATCGAGGAAAAAGGTATCAATATCGACTGCATTGATTATCGAAAATAAAATACCAACATCGAAATATCGAAATCGAAGTACCAAAATCGATTATCAAAAATAACTTATAGAAGTACCGAGATCGGAATCAAACCAATCGGTGGAAAATCAAGATATCGAAATCAAAATTTCATTCGAAAAAATAAATCTCTCCGAAAGGCGGATTGATCTCCAACGAATTGGAACTTTAAGCATTTATGTTGTATTTGAAATCCGAATCGAATTATAATCGAAAATAGATTCTTACCCGATAGTCTGACCAGTGTCATCGTAGTAGTGGTGCTGTACTGATAGTACGCTCGATGAAAATAAGATCAAAAAATCAAAATGCTTTAAATTTGAATAGTCGATAATTATGCATGGTACTTCACCATTTTCACTATCTACGCGATAATGATTCATTGAGCGGCCGTGGAAATTATGAGAATTCCACGGATTTTATCTGTGTTCGTTTCCTTTTCGTTGTGTATGTGCTAGAGTAGTTGTAATATAAATACAATCACATCATGTATGCAAATTATATTATATGTTGTACAAATATCCCAAAATATTAAAAAAAAACTCACCTATCTAAAAGGTTTGCAAATATTTTTACCAAATCCATTGTGTCTCGTTCAGGCGCCAGCTCCCCTTGAAAAATAATGAAATTGGGAGTATGATGAGGTGGTATATTTGAATCATCATTCTTCAAAAATCTACTTTTGACGCATTGTTGTGATTCAAGTTGCAGGCGGATATTTTATTAAGGCAAGGTACATGGTATAGTAGATTCTAGATTGTTTAATTTGTGCAGGAAAAGGTGCTACGATCCTTTCAACTGCATAGGAAAGCAGTAATTATGTAATTTCGCTCTATTCGATAAATCCGTCAACTTCGGTTTCGGATGTTTACCATGAAATGGAATCAGATAAAGATAGAACGTAGATAGTATTGTTAATAAAAGGTATTCAAGGGTGGGTTTTTCTGACGTCACATGTAAACAATATTCAAAGGCGGTTGCCCGCCTACAAATGTATACCTACTTAAATGCCTAGTGCAGTTTGTTCTCCCCTTCACAGACTCATTCTGACATCAACCGTCGAGGTGGTGTGCTAACGTGGAGGTGAACTGGTTCCGATGTATACTCGAGAATTATTTAATGTGTTAGTGAACTCTTAATTTATAATTTATAATTTTTTATAATTTTGCTCGTTTTCAAGTTTTATTGTAACGTACTGGAATTTGATATTTTATTGAGTTTATTCATTCTGCATTGTTTAGGTAATTTTGAAATGGAAATTTATTTGTTTTTATTTATTGATTGATGAGTTTTCATTTGTTTGAAAAGTTTCACGAAGACGATGGATTGTCGATGGTGCAGATTTTCAATACGATGCTTACGTGGATATCCTGTACCAATATTAATTGATTTCACCGAAGAGCTGTAAGTATTGGAAAATTTTATAAAATTTATGGCGGGCTGTTTTATGTGCTTTTGATTCCGAGAAATGTTTGTGCTTTCAAAAGTTCACTATTAACGTAAAGCTCAGTTCGAAAATGTTGTGCATCAAGTTTTCAGAGTTTTGAAGTTATTTTTTTACCACAATTTGGATCTCTATTTTTGGAAATTTTTTTCCATTTTTGAATTGTTTTTTTTTTACATTTGTTTCCTACTCAATTGGTCGAGTTTTTTGGTGTCGATGGTTATTCGTACGAAAGTTGAACTTGAATATAAAAGCTGGATTACGATAAGTACATTTATAGGGATATTTAACCTGATTTCAGTTTTTTTTTCTGCATAAGCCCATTATATTTTGAATTTGGCGCATTTTTTCAGTCAAAGCTCGAATTTACCATTTTTAAGCAATTTAACTTTTTTTTTGGTGTATTTGTGCGAGTATGAAAGCTCGTTTTGAAATGTTTCGTTAAAAAAATGAAATGCAGAGTTCAGATGAAAATGACGATTTTTTTTTATAGATTTGTGGATTTCAAAACAACGTTAAATTAAGGATTGTTTTTAGTATAATTTAAATTTTAAAAATTGATTTTTTCCAGCGAGGTTTTATTCTTCGATGTAAACCTTCTACCGATGGTTTCGCCTTCGGTGCCTTGGACAAGCAGGAAAAGCGGCAGATACGCGATTGCTAAAGCTGATTTTATCTGGTAATTTTGGAATCTGAATGAAGCCAAGAGATGACTTGCTGTCATGCGGAATTGTAACGTTATAGACTCCATTACGGCGTTTCTGGTAAAGTAGTCGACGAAGCGGCGCCTCAACGTTTATACCCGGTATCCGATTCTTAAAAATCAGCTCAGCTCTGTGCCGTGGCAGATCAACGAACTCATGCTGGAGGTGTTCCGTAACGACGGCTCGGCTCGATTGGATATTCCGCAGCATTCGTCGAACTTCATACCCAGTGATTTGCCGGAGCCGAGCTCGGCGTTGAATTATCGTCCACGTTTGTTGTTTAATCGACGCAAACCCGGGATGTTCGGGTTGTGGTGCGAAGCGCTGTATCGTTTGTCGTTGACCAATCACGTAAGCGAGTTGTGCTGCCAGAGACGCTACGTGGAACCTAAATTGATCATCTTTTTGTTGCAGTTTCGCGACAGGGTGTTCTGACTACCGCATAATGTGGATTTTAGAGGTCACGTGTATCCAGTACCACCACATTTGACGCATTTAGGCATGATATGGCGAGATTGTTGTTGTTATTCGCCAAAGGCATGAAACTCGGTGCGATGAGGTTGGATTGGCTGAAAGGTAGGTAATTCGAAGACTGCTACGGACGCTGGTGAGGCACCTAAAGTGATATATTTAGAAGTGTTCTTTTTATAACAGATTCATTGCATCAATTTAACTGGTCTTAAGAAACTCGACTCGTTGAAGGGATGGTTACGATATGTCGATGACATCATCCCAGATATATTGGACTCTGCGGAGGAACCGTTAACCGGCAAGATGTGGTGGTAGGAATCGGAAGACCAATGGCAGACGTTGGCCTGCTGCACGGAAATAAAATCCGCTCTCGAGAGTGGTAACGTCCCGGTATAAGTAAGTTGATTTCCGGTACATCAAGATGGCAGGGCAACGTGATCAAGCGGACGCGCAGAGTGTAAATTTGGCCCCCAGTGAGACGTCTCAGGACGTGTATGGTTGCGTCGTAACCCTGGTAAGTGTTCTCGTGGTAGGCGCTGTAAGGATATATTGAAACAGTGATGTTTTACAGGTGGAGCAAGAAAGGATCAAGGATGCGCAAAAAGGCTCAGAGATCGCCATCGTTCTGGAAGGATTCATCTAACGGAAGGTCATCAAGCAGACTATCATGACGAAGGTATACGACGTTACGAGGTTCGACACGAGGCTGCAGATCGCTAAACAGCTCAAAGGTGATAAATTTGAGGTATTTTGGTACGGATTACTCTGTGATCGGATCGTTTTTACGGCAGTGCACAAAATAGTCGATTTATTTTTCAATTTTTTAATTTTTTAAAATGAATTATTTGATTTACAAAGAAATTTACGTTGTTATTTTCCATAGATATCGAGAATTTCCCGGAAGAATTGATGTGGTTGGCGTTGGTATATTTGAGCTGGAAGACGTTCCATTGTTTATAAGAAATGTTCACCTCGTCGCGAGAAATCCAAGTAAATATAACGACGAATTTTTTTAACGCAATATTTTATTCGATTAATTTTTTTTCGTAATTTATCAGAACTGGATGACGAATGGCGCTAAATTGATATCGAGCGTATGCGGAAGTAACATCGAATGGCAGACTCCGCTCGAATTACCGGTTATGCAACCGTACTCGAAGTCCAAAGTGACGAAGAAGTTTTGCTCATTCGTATAAGTAAGAAATTATTTAGATTTTGTTCGTATTCGACGAAAGATGAAATTAATTTGTGGTTTGTTGCAGTTTTACCGCTGGATATGGCTGTGAATTAACTCGCGAGATGTTATTAAAGTGCCATCCAAAGGAGAATTCGATTGGCAGAGCGTTTTGCAGTCGACGTATTTTTTCAGCTAAATGGGATCATTTGAGAGCGAATTTTGAATTACATAGGTTTTTTTGTTGGTTTAAGATGTACCTGTAGATTTTTTAATTCGTTTTTAGAATTGTATTTTTATATGTGCAATAAAAAAAAATAGATTTTTCGTGTAGAAATTCATTTTATTATGAGTGATTTGTATGTTTTCTCGATAATTACACTTCCCACGGCGAAAATAGGAGTGGAAATGATTTCTACGTATTTAAAAACCTAATTATGCATATTTTGTGGGTGAAAATTGATTAGAAAATGAGTAAACTAATCAATAACGAAATTCATAAAAAATCCATATTCGTAGCGCTGTCTATAGCAGTTTCATCGAACTATGTAGCGCGACCAAGTATCAGGAGTTAGAGACCCCTTAATATTTTCTATTCTCCTAATACAGGTGGTCGTATAAACGCAAAATATCAGTCAAATTCAGTATTGGTATCGCCATCTACCGGTAGTTCGTCAAACTACGCAGAGTGACCAAGTATTAGGAGTTAGAGACCTCCTAATATCTTCTATTCTCCTAGTAAAACTGGTGTTTTTGGAAGGTTTTTCGATGAAAACAGGTGTAGTATGAGTTGCCTATTGTGGCGAATTGAAGGGGCAAGTATCAGGAGTTAGAGACCTCCTAATATCTTCTATTCTCCTAGTAAAACTGGTGTTTTTGGA
>QBDW01006552.1:0-10263 GCA_003261595.1 Maconellicoccus hirsutus | reverse complement strand
AGCTGAAAAGTTTACGAAAATTCATTTAAAACGATTGTATAAAAAAGTAGTGATTTTTAGAGGGAAAATGTACTACGGCCATTGAGTTATTTTGGATTCCAAAGCGATATCATTATTAATGGCGAAAATAAAAATAAATGCGAAATCCAAAAAACACCATATGCCGGTGTAAATCCCTCGCCGTATTAATTATCGTATCCATATTGAAAAATAACCCCCTTAATCACTGCGATTTCCGTTGCATCGATTTCGAAAACTTGACAAGGCGCCAAATCGAAGACGAAAAAAAACCACATTGTAACGGGCCATAATTAAATTTATAATTGATTTTATATTTCGAGTAAACTCGAATCTTATGTTATTTGCGTCAGTAGTGACGAACGAAAGTAGATCAGTACGATGCGAAATGTATTGAAACACATTCGAGAATTCCTTCTAACGACATGTATCTAATGGCATATTGGCAAAAATACCAATCGTCGATTTTATTCTAAAACACGTAGATTTTTCAATCGTCCAACTCGAGTACGATAAAAAGAAGCGCGTAGGTGTAGCTGATAAAACGGAAAACCCTATCGAAAAAGACGTTTTAGTTTCACGTACAAAGAAATTCGCAAATATGCGTTTTTTTGAAACGTATATTCTCTTTACTTTGGCGAAAAAATTAACGACGATGCTGGGCTCTTTCGCGTAATAAATTAAAAACACCTTCGGTTGGTTCAAAGTATCTGTCGAATTTTACGCCATTTTGAGAAACGCTGCAGCATTGTTTATCGTGTGTGTTAGCACTTGAATTAAAATTTAATGAAATAAGCATCGGTGTGCGGTGGCACGATGCTGCGAAGAAAGGGGATGACGCGTCCTGGGGCTTTTTTTCGTCGCTTTTCGTCGTATATTAGTCAAAGTAGTACGTGTATTAGTAATACAGCAGCTTTTGAAAATTCTAATGAAAGCGTTTCGAGTGGCTTTTGTTCGAGTTGCTATGAAACTACAGACGTGTCTGTTTTGTAATTTTCAAAAGCACGGTGATAAATATGCGTGTCCTTTTGGCGCAGCTACGCCAAACGAGAGTAAATTTATCTGCTCGTATGGTACTTAATCGTTTGGTGGTTGAAATGCTTCTTCCGAATACGCGTATTTGATTGATACAACGCGTTGAAAAATTTAACCAAAAGCGAGCGGCTAATTACGAGGAATTTTTCTCTCTGGAATTTTAACCGGAGAATCCCTCGACGCGAAATTACGAGCTCGTTAAGGCGCCACCGTAAATACTCGAGGGATGATTAGTCGATGGTATGTTTGATTGTAGCTCGCCGACACTCGATGGTTATTTTGGCGGATAGTCTGCTAAGCAGGGCTAATGACTTGCAAAATGAAAATGTTAGAATGTCTGCGGCGACACGGCGTTGATTTTTTTTTCACCGAAATAATGGTGTTTTGTAAAATTCACCAAAACAAAGTATGCGATGGTGAAATTAAAAATTTTCTTGATAGATTGCCAGTAAAGCAGCGTAGGCGAACGTGTATCTATTGATGTTGGCTTGTAAGCTCGTAAAGCTCGTTATTCCAGCTCCCGAATTTCGACGAAATTTTCGCCACCGCCTTCGTGCTAATTCGCAATGTCCGGTGCGACATGTTATGACGTGTAAACCGCATTACGTCGTGGATGGCGATCGCCGATATGAATTTTTTATTAGTCGTAAAATCTCGTCGTGCTCGTACATTATACAATGAAACACCGTATGCGAACGTTTTATGTTTTCCAGCCTCAGATTCGTATCGAGGTTTCGATTAATTTTACCAAAATCTTGTATTCGCGTGAGACCAATGGAAATGCGAAATTCTCGGATTTACTTCATACTCGAGTTTAGATATTTATACAAAACTGCAGGGTACATGGATGGATATTTGTATTAATTTCCAATTGAGTATAGCAAATCGAAGTGCTTTTGATTGATTTATTCCAAACGAAGATATCAAAATTTCGAGGTATTTGCGTCTTATTTCCCAAGAGCGATGTGCCGCTAGGTAATGGAAGTTCCTCGAATTCCCAACAATGTATCCAAAAACCTATTAGAAACGCAATTTCGTCATTTAAATCTCGCGTATTCTCTACTGAGCCGAGATTCAGCGATGTTTCTCTCAAGCTGTTATAAGCAGTTGAGGCTTTCGAGATGCTTTCGCGTAGCAACTATTCCAGCTACTTTGCCCATAATTCAAATTGGAATTTATCGATTGAATGTAAAGAGATGCATCTAATTTGAAATAAAATAATCATAATCTTGAATATTTCTGATGATAAGGGTAATTTTGAAAAGTACGAGTGTTCCCTTATTTTGCTGTAAAGAGTTCAAAAGATATTGAAAACGTGAATTTTGACCTTCGAATACAAAAATTTCTAATTTTTTCGTTTTCTTCAATTTTTGATCAATTTTTGATTTTTTTAACTTCAATTTTCAATTTCAGAAAAAAATTTCAATAATAAGTTGATTTTTTAATTACGTTGATAATTTGTTCAACTTCTGCTGGTGCACGTTCGATAATTCGTAGTGCATCTGAAACATGCGTTGTAATTGTGAGCATTAGGCTGGTCTAATATTTATAATAATTTAAATAGCGCATATAACTAGAATTTAAATTAAATAAAAATATAATCAAAAATTTTTTAATGAAATAAAATTTTAAAAAAATGAAAAATAGTATTAAATTAATTAAAGGTAAAATTATTCAAGAGATATTAATCAGTAAAAATTAAAATTCAATATTTAGAATTTTTGGTATTTCTTCAGGGGTTTTTAAAATTCTAATTAGAATTTCCATATGATTGAGTTGATTATCACCCAAATCACCTTTGATTTTGATGTTTTTCCAATCAAAAATTGCTTTTGAAGTACAATTTTGAACTTGAAATGATGAAATCAAAAATTAGTATAAAAGAATCCAATTTTTGAGCTACAATTTAGCTACGTTGGAGGGTTCTTGATGATTTTTTAGTTTACAACATCAAAAACTCTTATGACTTGGCTTGACTGAACCTGAAAAGCTAACGAAATGACGTAGATTCTTTTTCACTCATTTGATGGGTAATTTAAAACGCTTCAAGTTAAAATGAAACTATTTTTTATAAAATCAATTTTTGCTGAGCTAGAAACAGAAAAGTAAACACCGAGTGATAAGATTAAAATCATAGAGATTCTCTAAGATTGGGGGTTTCTAATCTGAGAACTAAATGAAGGAGCTTCAATTTTATGTGTTGGATTTTGTTGAGAATTTAGTGGACTTTGATTCTCAACCGATGAATTTTTTTGATAAAATCACTTTTCGCCAAGTTACGAGGAAAAAACTAAATTATTGCTATTTTTTGAAAAAAAAGTCACGAAAAAAACTCGTTTTTCAAGTACTCATGAGGTAAAAATACATCGAGTGATATTAGTTTCTATGGATTTCATTTTATAGAGAATTTAATGGGCTGTAATTTTGACCCGAACCATTTTCTAATTGAATCAGTTTTCGCGAAGATACGAGCGAAGCTTGATCCGTGTAAAAAAAAGAACTCGCGAAAATCACGTTTATCCTGAAGCAAAGTATTTTCAATTCTGGGTACACACTACATACCTAGTTTCAGCTTTTTCGCTGATTTTCCACAAGGTCAAGGACAATTTCGAATTAAATTGACCGGAATATAAATTTGCGAATTTCGTATCGTTATTGAGAACGAAAAGCTGTCGTAAATTTCCTCGGTAGTTCGGGTTTCTTTTTTTATTAATTTTCCAAATGTGTACGATTGAATTGTCAAATAAAGTGAAAAGAACACTTTACCGCAATCGCGTTAAAGAAAAATTTAATTCGCGGAACGGGTCACGAATTTTTCATAATTTCAACGTAGGCGGCAAGTCTTCCATCCTACGACTTTCGGTTTTACCCGAAATGCTCTGCGAAATCAATAAATTGTAAATTCTTAGCGAGTATCTAGACGCGCGTGCTGATTTCTTTTTCAAACGACAATACGACCGTTTCAAGGGGAGAGAGGTTTTTTTTTCGCTAATGGAACCGAATTTCTCGTTTCATTCGCGCATGTGATTTCTTTTCGCCGGAGTTAATTCTCAACGTGTATATGCTGCGACATTGTTGATAAGAATTGTCCATTATACTGATTTTATCGTCGTTCGATGGTATCGTCGTGTTGTCCGATATGGTTATTTTAATCGGCGATTTTTTTTTCTCCGAAGTGTATGTTTATGAAATAGTTATCGCGACGATTCACCGTGTTTAAACAGCATTGAACAAGTAGTCGAATTTATAATTCAGCATGAGAAGAGGAAAAAAGGGAGTGTTTTTATTTCGTGCTGTGTTCTTAGATAAGGTTTGAATCATGGAATAAAATTTTGAAGCGTTTATCATTTATTAAAGGTTGAATTGTTGGAATTGAGTTGAAATAATTATGCGAAGAAGTCGTGAAATAACGTTGAAGGTGAAAAAATAATTGTAATTCAACGAAATGAACGAAGAACTCGTGAAAAATTGGCTAAAACAATGGAAATATATTATCCAGACGAGTTTTACTGCTGTATCTACCTCTTCCTGGAAGAATGTTACCAGAAAAAAAGAAAATCATCATTAGTTTATTTGAAAACTTCGTTAATAACAAATTACCAGTAATTATCCTTAAATTACATGTAATTACCAGTAAGTTTTGTGTAATTACTAGTGAACTATGTAAGTCCCTGGTAATTACCGTATTTACAGTAAATTACCAGTCATTTCCGGTAGTTATCGCGTTTATAGTAAATTACCTGTAATTTCCGGTAATTACCGTATTTATAGTAAATTTTCTGGTAATTACCGTATTTATAGTAAATTTTCTGGTAATTACCGTATTTACAGTAAATTATCTGATAATTACCATATTTACAGTAAATTATTTGTAATTTCTGGTAACTACTGTATTTACAGTAAATTATCTGTAATTTCCGGTAATTACCATATTTATGGTAAATTACCTGTAATTTCAGGTAATTACTGTATTCACTGGTAAATTATCTGTAAATTACCAGTAATTACCGTATTTATTGGTAAATTACATGTAAGTTACTGGTAATTATTGGCAAATTGTTTCTAAATTACCTATAATTACTCCTTTTTGTTGTTTTTGGTAATGAATCTTTGTTGAAATGTTCACAACGTTTAGTAGGTCGGTTTTTACTTGCTTCATATGTCTAAATTACGGTATCAGCCATTTTAAAGGCTCTAAAGTACATTGTTTGTGAAGAATTGAGACTTCCATAAAAATGAGAGCTCTAATACATGGATGGAACCTTGTGTTGAAATCTTTTTAGATGGATTTTCGCGAAGATTAACGTTATTATAATTTTTGTTTAATTTATCCACATCGTAAAAATTGATTTTAAGATATAAGAATTTTTTATTTATTTATTTTTTCTATTCTTTCTGCAAAAATAAACGTAGTAGTAGAGAATTATCGAGTCCTATTTCAACGAACTGTTTCTATGTCATCGAGTAAATTCTATTAAAGAATTTAAAGCTAACCCACTTATCACCCTATTTCCTTTTTAATATTCTGTCGGTAGTTCGGACTTGATGGCGGAATTTGTAATGGCAAATTGCATCATAAATGTAAACACATTTTTAATACATCCGTTTAACGTTCATTCGGTAACCGTTTCAATTTGTTATTCTTAACGATACGACTTTTAACCGTTTTGGGAGTAGAATAGCCGCCAGTCGACGAATTTCAATGGGCGCAAAATGACGTCTTGGTTATCGAGAAATCCGTCGAGTTGGGCGAATTTGGTATAGGAAACGATCCCTTTATATGGGAATCGGCAATTTAAACAACAATTCAGCGCTTGTCGGGTATCGAATTTCGCAATGTGATTCGTTATGAATTTTTTATATTGATTTTACTTTTTTTTTTCAACTTGAGCAATATGATATTTGCGACGAAGTGAGGTGCCCGAAGGTGTTGGAATTCGAGTAGAGTTATTTCCGAGTGTTTTTCTACGAATTTAATGTGTCTCCTGTTGACTTCGGGATTTGTGAAATTTCAAGATATGATGTGGAATGAAGGAGGGAGGGGGTGTTTTGCGAAAAATTATCTGAAATAGGTTTAAAGCGGATGTGATAGGTTTCCTGAAATTTTCCTGTCGTCATGATGAGTGTGTTGAATTATTACTTATTGGAAATCAACGATATGAGTAATTCTTATAGCTATTTCAAGGAGCGTTCGATTGCAAAAAGGTCTTTCTAAGGGTGTTTACCATCTATTGCATTTTCCTTTACAAAGGTTAACCTCTAAGAGTAATTTTTCGCCATTCATGGAAATAACCCGTGGGCAGAAAAGTGCTCGGTAAGGGTGAATAACCGAAGGTTGTGAATTTTCACATTCCTTTTTCAATTCGATTGACGGGTTTCCAGAGCAGACGTGTATTAGAAGTGGTATTTCGTGATGTTTTGGTATCTGTGTATTGTTGAATTTGACGATTTTCAAAGGAAAATTTCCCAACGATGGAAAATCATATAGGAAGAGTTACTTTCTTCGGGAACTCGAGCGTGGAATTAATTTATACGTGAACGAGATACATTCGGTGTTTTGGATCTTTAACTCGGGAAGCTACGAAATCAATTCGAAATGAAAGGTGTTTATAAAAGAGAACCGATGGTCTGTATACGTTGTATGCGTTGACGATGCCACTGGCTTTAGTTATCAGTTTAAGGTTGAACCGGTCAAACATTTATTAGGTGCTGTTGGGTACTTGGAATGCCGTTACGTTTTCTACAGAACAGACTCTCTCGGAGCACGGTGATAGTAATGAACTAGTGGTGGTGGTTGTTGTAAAAGGCAGTTTTTAAATCTGTGTTGGTATTCGAGAAGTAGGATGTTAATCAGGAGTGTTTCCAGTGACAGGGGTTATCAAAATTTACGCTAGTTTTTTATGTCGCAAAACGATGGCGTTTTGGTGGAAGGTGTAGATGATGAATTCGTTTATGAGGATTTCAAACACCAATTAGGGGTTTTTTTATTTCGCCGAGATACGCTCCGGGAGCTTGGAGGATTCGATTAATTAAGAGTTTTTATTAGTTGGCGACGACGAGAAACCGTCGAGATGAATTGTAGTTTTTTTTTTGCGAAAGCAAAGAGCAGAAAAAATTCATAATTAAGTAAGCGAGTTTGTCGGCAAGTTTTTCTTTTAAATTAAGACGAAACGAATGAAAAAATTGGTACTTTTGGAAATTTCCACTTAAGGGAAATCTTCTCGGTTTTGTAATATTTAGGTGAATATTTCAATCTACTCGAATCTCGTAAGAGACGTTTGAAGGTTTTTTCCTTATTTGGGGAAAAAATGTAAAATACGAGGAAAATTGCGTTTTTTTGGATTATTTGATTTATCCGCGAAGATGATCTGTTCGGAAATGAAGTTTTTGTTTTGATAAATTTCGTATTTTTTTTACCCTTATAGGGTAATTTCACGGGGAAATTTTTTAATTAAAAACTTGGAAAATTAAACACGTCGGAAATTAATTAATCCAACGAAAAGGTACCTACGGTGAGCCTTTTTTTTTGAAAACCGTCAATACCTTTTTGATTATTAAGGATTATAACCTTTTTGGTAAGTCGTTGAAACTCGCTCATTTCCTTTTCTCGTTGGTGCGCCTCTTCAATACACGTCATGTGCTTGTTGGTATTACTGCACCCTAATCGCCTCCACCGATTCGCCCACCGTTTCCGATTAGCCGCCACTACTGACCACACTAGTACATTTTAAGTTCACTCGGTTGATGCAATTATAACCGGTCGTTGGCGCTTGACATTGTCGAGTGACGTAAATCGATGAGTTGGATTAACTCGTCGCCGATGTAACTCCGCCGCGACACCTTCGCGTATATTCAACAAATACACGCGAGCTCGGCGGATCTCTGTGCTTAAAAACCTAGTTTCGAATGCATCGAGGTCAATCTGATTTATACGGTTTATTGTATTCGGTAAACGTCGATGAAATGAGTATCGTCAGATTACGCGGTTCTGCTTTTTGTATACTTGAATGTTGAATTTTATTTCATTTTTTTCCGTCAAATTAAAAATTTTAATATAAGAAAGGGTGGAGGGGAAGGGAGGGGGAGGCCTGATGAAATCATTTCTCAGTTGATATAACAATTTCTTATCAAGTTTTTCATAAGCTTCTCTTTGTGTCCAATTGGAAGGTTACAATGTGGCTCAAAGGTGGAGCTGGTACCTCAACGTAAATTTTTCCTACTCGGGGAGCTGCATTTTTTAGGGATTTTTTACTCCGGTTGGTGAATTATAGACGTTTCTTTTTCCTAGAATTCAATCAATTACTCAATATAGCTTATTTCCATGTATTGATCGAAACACGTACTTAATTGTTTTTGTTTTTTTAGGTAAGTTCCAATGTTCCGTTACTCGCAAGATGAATGTTGTCAATAATTGTAGAAGTTTTCGAGTAAGTACGAACGCATCGTGAAGTATGAATTCCACAGTTGTCGTGTTTCTTTAACCGCAGAGTTGTACATGACACGTTGAGATAACAATGTACATAAAAGTGAAAAAAATTTGATGAAAATTTCGATAAAAAAAATTGCGAATATCGCGTATTTCTTCCATAAGTTGTGCAAATTGCTCGGGGTCAGCGAATGGAAGTCGCTCGTTTGGGAAATTATCTCCTTATCGGTATCAGGTGTGCTTTCAACTTGAAAGATCATTTACGTGGGGTTTCCATTCGGGGCAGGTTAAGTTGAAATTTTTTACGGAGTGATGAAACAACCGAGCTTTATCTGAATTCACATTCCATCGAAAATGATAACGTAATATTGAATTAATTTTCTGGGAAAAAATAATGACTGGGAAATTAGTAATGATGAACGGAAACGGTCGTGTTCGAATTTGATATCGGATTCGCGACTGTGATTTTATTCATATGTAACACGTGTAATTATTCTTTCTCACGTATTCGAGAATCTTTTCATATGGGGTGGAAAGAAATACGAAGGTGAGAGAGAAAGAGGAGACGAGGGTAAAATAAGAACCACGTGTTAAGCATATACGATTAAACGCAAGTGAACTCGTTCACCAGATAATGCACAGTGTCAAAAGTGTTGCAAGGTTATTTCCGGTGTTTATCTGTGAAACGTTGATTTATTATCTTATATAGCAACGCCGAACATCGCAGTGATGACTAAAATCGTGATTTGTGCATATTTTCAGTGGTAAAAATAGCATTTATTAAGGATATGACGTAAAGGAAGTTGCGCCATGATAAATGCGAATATACCGTTTGATTACGCGTATACACGTTTACAGGACGTTTATAATTTAATCAAATATGTATTCCGGCTGGTAATTTTGTCAGCTAAATGGCGATTGTGGGTCGTTTCGGACGTATAAACGGTTAAAATGAGTAAAACGAGGAAAAAAAGGGAACTAGTGCAAATGTACGATCTACGATGCATCCCTCATTCATGACATGAATTGAGCGCTCGATTGGCTCGCATTTACTATATACACGTTCACGAATAAACGATGTTGTTTTGATACCCGGATCATTAAAGAGCATAGGCACGAACCGGTTTGTGGAAGCGTCACGATGTACTCGATATAGAAAGAAGTACACGGGTCACCCACACGTTACTAGCTGTTCGGGTATTCTGCTCGTGGTTGTAAACTTGTGTAAATGCTGTGTGTACTTAGCCAAGACTAATTTCTAGTTTTTTTACGCGGCTGAAAGTAGAAAAAATCATAATTTTTAAGAGCACTGTGCCCTCAAATTGCTCCTTGGTCTGAATTTTCACGATTCTTTTTTGAAAGTAAAGAAGCCTCCTTTATTCGTGTAAGGATGTCATGGAATCCCTTTATCTGTACTGTACTGCAACCTTATTCGTTATATTTGCAAGTTATTGTGAGGGTATGTTGACCTTGAAAAATTTTTGGTGATTATTTGAAAACAAGTAGATGATGTTTTTCAGAAAATTCTTCATTTTTGGTGACGCCTTACTTCATTTTAAGGTCTCGTTCTTCTCGATGGGCTTCGAATATCTATTATTTTTCGACATTTATAAATTCATATATATGAGGGCGCATACGAAAAGGGACCACTTGGCCAAAATCAAAATTTTACAGGAGAGGGGTTTAAAGTTTAACTTGA
This sequence comes from Maconellicoccus hirsutus, assembly GCA_003261595.1. Taxonomy (NCBI): domain Eukaryota; kingdom Metazoa; phylum Arthropoda; class Insecta; order Hemiptera; family Pseudococcidae; genus Maconellicoccus; species Maconellicoccus hirsutus. The sequence continues at coordinate 85 of QBDW01006552.1, read as the reverse complement.
AACATCGAAATTTCCTCGAAATATTGAAAATTGAGATCGGTGGTCGGTTTCATTCGATTCTTGAAGGTTTTTTACATAAATTTCA